>SJYT01079346.1:741953-878897 GCA_006410635.1 Cephalophus harveyi | reverse complement strand
CCTCCACCCCCACCCCCACCACCCTGCCTCCGCTCACCTGGTTTCCTCCACCAGGAAGACCACCCCCTTCTCCCTAGCGTCTGGCCCAAATCTTGCCTCATCGCTTAAACCCTGCAAGCCTGGTTCTAAAGTCATGCCCCACTCACTCATTCCCAAGCCCTCCTAACGGGAAGCCATCTCCCAGACCCTGTCCCTCTCTGACCCCACATTTGCCAGGCTCGGCCTCTTTGCCTGCGTTGTGTCTTCCTGCTCAGCCCTGTCCACTCACAGCACTAGACCCGGGGCCTGCCCATGGTTGTATCCCCACCAACGTTCACCTAATTTTCTTAGATCAAACCAAGGACCAAACTGCAGAACTATTCTTAATCGAAGTGGACGGGGCATCACAGAGCCTGAGTGATTTTGATTAGTTCAGAGAAAGGAGAGATACGATGAAGGGCAATAGAGACAAAATATAGGACCGCAGCCTAAAGACACGGTGACTTTGTGAGAAAATGATTTCCTAGAAGTCACCGCTTCATCAGGAACGTGAACTGGAGTTAGACAAACCACCTCTGCACTCCTCTGCTTCCCCTGGCATTCTCTCCCTGCCAAGTCCCAGCCCAGCTTCTAAGCCTGATAATGGAAGACTGCCTAGAGCAGGCATGGTGATAACTCTGAAATTTTCTGATAAGGGGTTTGCGGGTGGAGATTACTCTTTCTTTCTTCTTCGCTTTTCCATTTTTCTTCTACGTTTTGTTTCTGAGATCACAGAGTAGATTCAGATGGGAGAGTATATAAACCCAAAATCGTGTGAGCTGTGTCTCAAGCACGTGTTTTCACAGGATAAAGTGGCTCAGGGGGAAAGATGAGAGGCTGAAATAATCTCAGAGCCCAGGGTGCTGATGGCTGCACCCAGTTCAGAAGTGTGACACCCCCCCCCTCGCCCCCGCCACACCTGTGTGTGTGCCCGGAGGTGACAGAGTATGCTGAGTGTGGAGTGTGGGGAGAGCTCCAGACCGCCCCCGACACCCGGTGGGGATGGTGGTTTGATCACTCAGTCGTGGCCAGCTCTTTGACACCCCATGGACTGTAGGCCACCAAGCTCCTACACCCATGCAATTTCCCAGGCAAGAATACTAGAGTGGGTTGCCATTTCCTACAACAAGGGATCTTCCCAATCCAGGGTTTGAATTTGCGTCTCCGGCTTGACAGGCAGATACTTTACCACTGATACTTCACCACATGGGAAGGGAGGAAGCCCCCCACCCATGAGCCCTGCACTTTTTAAAGGCAAAAAAAAAAATGGGCCCAATGCTTAACTGACTTCATGCTCCCCCTTCTTCTGAAACACTTTTCAAGAAATACCTGAAGTGCATTCACATTGCTGCCATCCCCTGCCACTGCACTCATACAAACTTTGTTTCCCCTGCTGAAACCACTTGCCTAACCCCTTCCCGTGTCTAACCTTGTCCCAAGACAATGGCCTTGCCTCCTCCTACATCCCTAAGATCAAGGGCATCAGACAAAACTCCCTGAATTCCCTCCTCCAGAACTCCCAGGATCTATCTAGCCATCATTTCTGTAACCTTATGGAACCCTCCCAGAACAGACCTACTCCCTCCCTGCCATGTCCTCCACCTGCCTCTTATCTGCAGATAAACTTGAACCTTCCCTGAGTCCCAGAGAATAAATTGAATCAGCAAAGTGAGAAAATGCAGAAGCAAAGATAAACAGTCAAGCCAGACAAAATAATAACAGGGTAGCCGTTAAACAAAGTCGAAGAATTCTAGTTCCTTCTCAAGGGCTACAGATAATATTCTGAGCCATGTTCTTTGAGGTCTTTTGCAAATACTGAAACCCCCATTGTATGCTGCCCCAGAGCACACAGACCCCAGACAGTCTGAAACCAGAGGTCGATGATGTTGACTCCCGATTACCTCATCACCAACCGATTAGGAGAACATCCGTGAGTTGATCACACACCTCACAACCCCTCTCGCTCACTCTGTCTTTAAAAATCTTGCCCTGACAGCCTTCGGGAGGCGCAGGCCTTTCAAGCTCTCCAGGGCTCCTTACATGGTTGGTGCCTGCAATAAACGCAGCACTTGCCTTCACTGCACCCAGCGTCCGTAGATCAGCTTTCCTGCCCATGGCCTAGGGGACCCAAGTTTTGTTCAGCAGCATCTCCGTCTCTTCATTCTTGGAGGAGGGAGCCTCAGGGTACATTCTCCCCTCTCCCCACTTCCTGATCCTTCCTTCCCCTTCTCTTCCCATCACACCTCTGCCCCCACCCCTCCAGTTCTAACACCCCAAATCAAATTTTTTCCATTTTTCTTTCTGTGCTTGCTTTTTGTTTGTTTAATTGCATGATTCATTAAGACAGAGAATTCATTTGGGTTGACCTATTTACAGTCTTTTCTATTTTTTATTTCCATTGGCCAAATATATTTCATGTGCATGTTCAACGTGTACTTGAATGTATCAGGAATTACAAGTCAGCCAGAGAAGAGCGGGGAATTTTTGTCCACACCAGCCCCCCTTAAAAGATTCTTTTAAAGACTGTGATCATTGTTATTTTAATAGAAAAAATTAAACTGTAACTCACTCTTTCCACGTATCACCCATATAATATTTTACAATATTCACCAGCATCACCTCCATTTTATGAATAAATCCATCAAAACTGACCTAATGCTTTCAAATTTTCAGTACATTTTCATTGTTCTTTTCAAATTTATTATTTTCAGGGAGATAAATTTCACTTTCTGCAACTTATTGTGCACCCTGAATTTGCTTTGTCTTCTTTCACACTGTAGAATAACCAGACATTTTTTTTTACTGTAAAGCAAAACTGCTCTCTTTTTCCCTCTTTTTAAACTTTCAGACAATACTAAAACTTTCAGTGAATTTCTTAAGGCAGTTTCTTTCAGTCGAAATCAAGTCAAAAGTCTCACGTGTTCATCACCCCAAAATGTTACATTTAAAAATTGTAGTTTTCTTAATTGGCTTAAAAACAGTATGGCTTAGTTTCATTTGGTAAAGTTGATGTGATTAAACACACTTAATCAAGGAAGAAAAATACTTTAAGAACATGCCAGTTTGAAAAGGCACCAAAATTTTTAAAGAAACAAATACTAAAAGCCACTTTACCATAAAAAAAGAACAATTGGCAGGTTAAATGAACAAAGAATAAAAAGTGAGCACTGAAAAACAAACTAAGATAAAATATTCCAGTTTACAAAATGGAAAATCTATTAAGTTTTACAGTCCATTTTCCAAATAAGTTGCATGAATTTTGCAATACTATGAACAGATATTCCATGTATAATTTAAGTACCTATGTTAAAAATTTTGAATTTTGCATGCCATGTTTGTTAAAGAAAAGCTGAGAAAAACCTAGTATTTGCAAAGTTCTATGTTTAAGCATTTCAAATTCTGAAAGATGATGCTGTGAAAGTGCTGCACTCAATATGCCAGCAAATTTGGAAAACTCAGCAGCAACTACAGGACTGGAAAATGTCCGTTTTCATTACAGTCCAAAACAAAGGCAATGCCAATGAATGTTCAAACTACCGCACAATTGCACTCATCTCACATGCTAGTAAAGAAATGCTCAAAATTCTCCAAGCCAGGCTTCAGCAATACATGAACCATGAACTTCCAGATATTCAAGCTGGTTTTAGAAAAGGCAGAGGAACCAGAGATCAAATTGCCAACACCCGCTCAGTTCAGTTCAGTTCAGGTCAGTCGCTCAGTCGTGTCCAACTCTTTGTGACACCTGCTGGATCATGGAAAAAACAAGAGAATTCCAGAAAAATTCTTGCCTGGAGAATCCCATGGACAGAGGAGCCTGGTAGGCTACAGTCCATGAGGTCACAAAGAGTCAGACATGGCTGAGCAACTAAGCACACACACACAAGTTTAGGCAGGTAGTGTAAATATCTTCATTAGTTGGTATTATAAAGTCATGGTGAATCCAAAATTAGAATAAGTCCATTTCGTAAGTATTTCATTTGCTTAAAAAGACCATACTTGCATGTTCTAAATGAACTGAAAAATTACACCTTAAAAATATTAATTTAACATAGTCTGTACACCTTTAGCTGCCATTAAAAAATAATAATAATTAAAATAACAAAACCATAGACAATGCTAAGTCTCCCACACTGACGTTACAGACACCAGGACCTTCAGCTCTAGGGCAGGGCTGCTACCCTTGTTTTCCCATTTTTAAGAAATCCTCCCCCCTCCAGCTCTTCTATTATCTCCCATCCCCCAGCCTTTATTGCTAATCATCTTGAAAGAGGAACCTCCATTCATCATCCTCACATTCTCTGCTCTATTCTCTGATATTTTATTCTGCCTTACCTCCTCCAGTGAATATAAACTATCTTCTCAAAGGTCGTGAATTACTTAACATTAATTGCCAAAATCCAAAGCATCCTTCAAACACCTCTTTGTAACTTCAGAACAGAGCTGATCACTTTCCCCTAGAAATTCTCTCCCCGCTGGGCTGTGAAGAGATCCCTGTCTCTCTCTTGCATTCTGACCCCTCTTCTTCCTTTAGAAACATTCCTGAATGATTGGCCTTCATCATCAGCTCTTTCCTTACTCTCTTCTCTGTAGGTACTCTAGAGCCACACTTTTTCCAACGTCATCGTGATAAAGGCATTTTCCAAATCTACACTAGTACACCTGACTGTTCCCTTGAGTTACAACCTCACATGTTAGTCTCTTCCTAGGAAATAATGCAGCAACACTTTAGCCTCCATGTTTTCAACATTTTCATCTTAAACGTGCTTCCATGCATGAATTCTATGTTTCTATTAGTAGGATTCCTCCAGCCTCCCAGTTCTCAAGGCTCAGAATTTCAGAATCTTCCTTTACCCCTTCCTCCTGAGAGCATTTCAGTTATTGATTGGCTTTTTCTTAAAACAACCTCCAAATGTCCATTTTCTGCTGCTGCTATCTTAGTCCCCACCTTCATTAATAAATATGCACTTTTATTGTTCCGATGGTCTTACCAGCCATTCCCCTGCTTCTGGGACCTTGTTTCTCTAAACCTAAGCACAATAGAGCACACAGAGGTGTTGTCTTTCCTTGCAACTCTAGGACTTTTAAAAACTGTATTAAGTCCAGATTGATTATTAAGTGGATTCAAAACTCCTAACCATGACATTCAAGTAAGGACACGTTCTTTTCTTGCATACCTTAAGATTCAGCCAAAAGAGACAGATATAACGTTCTCCTTTGTTGAAGGTGCCTTTCTCTCTTCCTCCCAAACTCCTACTCATTCTTCAATTCCCATTCTCCTCCATGAATCCCCTCTGTACTGATTCCCCTTTATCTGAGTCTTTCTTATGACTCATTCATTTTAAAATTGTATACTAGGGATTCCCCTGGTGATTCAGTGGTTAAGATTCTGATTTCAACTCAGGAGGCACAGGTTTCAACCTTGGTCAGAGAACTAAGATTCCACATGCCATATGACCAAAAATAAATAAAATAAAGTTGTACATTGACTCTAAGTTTTCTCAGGAAAGAGTCTTTGTTAGTAAGTCTATGAATTTGTTTCAGTTCAGTTCAGTTGCTCAGTCGTGTCTGACTCTTTGTGACCCCATGAATCGCAGCACTCCAGGCCTCCCTGTCTATCACCAACTCCCAGAGTTCATTCAGACTCATGTCCATTGAGTCAGTGATGCAATCCAGCCATCTCATCCTCTGTCGTCCCCTTCTCCTCCTGCCTCCAATCCCTCCC
The DNA here is from genome assembly GCA_006410635.1 of Cephalophus harveyi. Lineage (NCBI taxonomy): Eukaryota > Metazoa > Chordata > Mammalia > Artiodactyla > Bovidae > Cephalophus > Cephalophus harveyi. The sequence continues at coordinate 873,157 of SJYT01079346.1, read as the reverse complement.
AGCATCAGAGTCTTTTCCAATGAGTCAACTCTTTGGAAAAGGTGAAGTACTGGAGTTTCAGCTTTAGCATCATTCCTTCCAAAGAAATCCCAGGGCTGATCTCCTTCAGAATGGACTGGTTGGATCTCCTTGCAGTCCAAGGGACTCTCAAAAGTCTTCTCCAACACCACAGTTCAAAAACATCCATTCTTCGGTGCTCAGCCTTCTTCACAGGCCAGCTCTCACATCCATACATGAATTTGTTTACTCAGCAGCTATTTAAGGAACACTTCTGTGGGGACAGAAGTTTGGGTAAACAGAAAATTGTTTTGCAGGCAGGAGAGTGTTGATTTGTGCAAGGAGAAGGGAGCAAACAAGACAATCTATTATAGGGGCATTTTACAAAGAGCCATGAACAACAGTGGACAAATACAGTGAGGAAGGCAAATTGAGGAGGGCAAGGAGAGACCCAAGTCTCTTTGTCATTTCACACACAATATGATGAGATATTGACTGTGTGAACCACAATGCAATACCATTTCATACCCATTAAGATGGCAGTGATATTTTAAAAATTGAAAATAATGAATATTGGTGGGGATGCTGAGAATTGCAACCCTAATGTATTGCTGGTGAGAACATAAAATGGTACAACCACTGTGGAAAATAGCTGGGTGGCTCTTCAAAAAGTTAAACACAATTTCCATATGACCTAGCAATTCTTCTCCTAGATATACATGAAAAGAATAGAAAACTAGAACTCAGATACTTGAATACAAATGTTCACAGCAGCATTACTGACAATAACCAAATGGTGAAAACAAATTTTCAAGCAGTGGTGCTGGAGAAGACTCCTGAGAGTCCCTTGGACTGCAAAGAGATCAAACCAGTCCATCCTAAAGGAAGTCAACCCTAAATACTCATTGGAAGGACTGATGCGGAAGCTCCAGAGCTTTAGCCACCTGATGAGAAGAGCCGACTCATTGGAAAAGACCCTGATGCTGGGAAAGATTGAGGGCAAGAAGAGAAGGGGGTGACTGGGGATGGGATGGTTGGATGGCATCACTGACTCAATGGACATGAGTTTGAGTAAACTCAGGGAGATAGTAAAGGACAGGGAAGCCTGGCATGCTGAACTTCATGGGGTCTCAAAGAGTTGGACATGACTTTGGGACTGAATAACAACAACAACATACACTGGAGTGTAATTAAGCCATAAAGGAATTAAAATTTTGATGCATGTTATACCATAGATGAAGCTTAAAAGCCTTATGCTAAGCCAAATAAACCAGACACAAAAAGATAAATATTTTAATATGATTCCACTTGTATAAGGGACCTAGAATAGGTGAATCCATAGAGACAGAAAATAAAATAGAAGTGACCAGGGCTGAAGGGAAGGGGGAAAGTAGTATTGTGGAATGAATGCAGAGTTTCAGTTTGCAGAGATGAAAAAGTTCTGGAAATGGATAGTGATGAATATTGTACAATATTGTAAGTGAATGCGATACCACTGAATTTTACACCTAAAAATGATTAAAATGGTTAATTTTATGTTATGTATATTTTGCCACAATAAAGAATTTTGGCTTTTGTCTGACTCCTGGAAAGTAACATTTTGGGGGCTGGATATTCCAAAATCATAGAGGTAATTTCCCAGGAGCCAGAAAAAGGCTAGTTTTCTTTGAAATGTGCAAGGTTTGGACAACCCAGGCCTGCTGAGTTAATCGTTACTGTTGGAAGCACAGGGAAAGTTAGATTTTTACCTAGATCTATGGCAAAAGGTCAGGTGAGAGATCATAGTGTTTAGGGCCACTATTTGAGTGGCGATGGTGAGAAGTGGACAGACCTTGGGCATAGTTTGCTGGTGTAGAGATAGCAGGGCTTGCTACTAGACTGGATATGGACTGGGATAACTCCAAGCCTTTGGACCTAAGCAGTAGGGGATGTGGGGGAGACCAAGAAGGAGCAGATTTGGAGCAACAGCAGGACAAATACAAGTTTAACTTGGACATGTTCAATTAGCATCATTCCACATGGCTACCCACTCCAGTATTCTCACCTGGAGAATCCCATGGACAGAGGAGCCTGGCAGGCTACAGTGTATGCAGTTGCAAAGGGTCGGACACAACTGAGCGACTAATGCGTTCAACACTTTCACATCTCAATGGAGAAGGCCAGTCAGCAGTTGGATTTATAAGCAAGAAGAGGTTGGAGCTAGAGCCATGGGTTGAGTAAAGGTAATAACAGAAAATACCCAAGTACTGGGTCCTAGGTGACACCAATGTTGAGAAAGAATAAGTAACAGAGACTTGAAAGGAGCCCCCAGTGAGGGATCAGGAAAGCAAAGATTGAAGGCTGATCTAGAAGTGAAGGGAAGAGGTTTCCAACAAGCAAATGGGCAAATGCCTCCTGGTAGGCCAAACAGGAGATCTTTGAGCCTATCATTGAATTTGGCAATAAAATGTCACTGGAGACATTGGGAAGAGCAGTTATAAGAATAGTAGAGATAAAAATCTGTTTGGAGTTGGTTGAAGACAAAAATAAAAGCAGAAGTGGGGACAGCAGCAATTTATAGCTCTTATCCTTGTCACCTAGAGAATCTATTAAAAAGCAGAGACATTGCCGACAAAGGTCTGTCTAGTCAAAGCTATGGTTTTTCCAGTAGTCATGTATGGATGTGAGAGTTGCACTATAAAGAAAGCTGAGCATCAAAGAATTGATGCTTTTGAACTGTGGAGTTGAAGAAGACTCTTGAGAGTCCCTTGGACTGTAAGGCGATCCAACCAGTCCACCCTAAAGGAAATCAGTCCTGAATATTCACTGGAAGGACTGATGCTGAAGCTGAAACTCCAATACTTCAGCCACCTGATACGAAGAACTGACTCATTGGAAAAGACCCTGATGCTGGGAAAGATTAAAGACAGGAGGAGAAGGGGATGACAGAGGATGAGATGGTTGGATGGCATCACCAACTCGATGGACATGAGTCTGAGCAAGCTCTGGGAGTTGGTGATGGACAGGGGGGCCTGGTGTGCTGCAGTCCATGGAGTCGCAAAGAGTCGGACATGATTGAGTGACTGAACTGAACTGATCCTTGTCTCGTCCTTCTCCCAGCCATGTGGTGGCATGAGCTGCTGCCCCAGCATGGACTTCTGTAAGCTCCAGCCTACAATGAGGCTGGCTATACACTCTGGCCTCTGCCATGGGTGAGTCTCAGGAAGCCACACTTCCCTTCGCTGGTCTGCCCCTGATTTCCCCTAAGACACCATGTAAACTACACTGTATATGTACAACAGCCTTCACTGAAGCATGTGCGTTAACCAGGAAATAAGTATTCCTGGGCACCAAACATGACTATTCCCAGAGTCCAAAGGGAACAGGAAATAAAAATTAAAATCTCAACGAGGGATCCCCTTGTGGGCACATCTCAGTCTGCAATCTTTCTCCTCCATCTCAAGATTTCCCCTCCTTCTGCCAGCAAGCAGTCACAGGTCAGTTTACCGTATGATCCATCCTTACCTCTGGTACAGCAATTTTTGAGACACGGTAATTCTCTGCAATACAGTTTGTAGAGTCTTTGTCATTTAGTCAAGAACAACACCATGGAGGGCAACGTGGAGTCACATTGCTCCAGATTTATAGCTTCATATTGGAGCCATCCTGGGCTTTAAAGCAATAGTTCTCAAAGGTTAGAATACCTAAAAGTTATCCTGGGACTTGGCATCAATGTGTATTCCTGAGCCCCATCCTCAGAAATTTGTATTTTGTAGATTTTAGATGAAGTCTAGGAGCCTGCTTTATTTTTTTACACACTCTGCAGCTGCTGCTGCTGCTAAGTCACTTCAGTCGTGTCCGACTTTGTGTGACCCCATAGATGACAGCCCACCAGGCTCCCCTGTCCCTGGGATTAAGCAACTCTTATTTATGCAAGTGGTCCTCTGACTTCCCCACTTGGTCTACAGTCTTCAAAAGTTCGTTGTGTAATGAGCAGTGTTATTCCTTCATTCTGGGTGAGTCTCCGTTCAAACTCATTGGGCCTGCAGAACCCCATGCAAGAGACGAAAGGGAATGGGCTGAGGGTGTTGTCCACAGAGGTGCCCCTTTCCCTCCCTACCCAGAGACCATGTGTTCATCCACACAGAATGGCTATGTAACTTGAATCAAGCCACTGATGAAGTTTGATTGAGCTACTAGATTTGGTTTTCAGCTGAGGTCAAATTCATTTCCCTGTCTGCAGGGCTGACTCAGTTTTGGCAAGCCCTGCTGCCCACAAGCTGGAATAAAATAGTGCCCTCCTGGACCTAACCATCGGCTAGATGATATATAGGACTGGAACTTGGTTTTTTGCTTATGTGACCCTTAGTCCCTACCTGCTATTGGGCCAGTGGTCACGAGGCATATTTGTAGCCTCTCCTTGAAGAACATTGACCTACCAGTGATCTCCCCTAATCTCACTTCCTATAACCTCACCTTCGTCCCAGGAAGTAGTCCCTGCTTGTACCTCCCCCACGGCTTCTCCATGACCTCAGTGACCACTGACAGTGCAGCAAAGTGACTTCCTTGGGAGATGGAGAAGCCCACCCAACCCCAGACACGAGGACAGCCTCAGCGCCCGCCAGAGCCGCTCCGGGTCTCCTTGCAACATCAGGCTGGAGAAATACCTTCTGATGGACGATTTCGAACTGTTTAATACTAAAGCAACAGAATGCTTTTTCTCTCTCAAATCTTCTACAAACTGTGCCCCCATACACTTGTACTAAAACCAGATAAAAGGAACTTTTGTGGTTGACAGAGAGCTTAGAGCTCAGGGCCCAGTCAGCTCTGTTTCCACCAGTCCTGGGCAGTGCTCCAAGTAAACAGCTTGAGAAGTCCCCATCCTACGTGATACATGCAGCTCAGATGACCTTCGCAGGTTCACACCCTGGATCTTCCCAGCCTCCCATGCTATCTCAGCATGAGTCCACCACGTCCCCATGTTCCACCTGAATGAGAAACCTTCCCCATCTGTGAGGTCCTGCACCTTCCAGCTGACTGCAGACTCCTAAAATCGGATCCACCCCCTGATGTAGACTCAGTGCTCATTGACAGGGCCCGCTGCTCACCTCGTAGATCCAGGACCTCACCCTCCTGGGATTGGCACCACCTGCCTCTTGCACCTGCCTGAGGGATTATGCTCTCTGGCTTGTCAGAAATCCGGTTCAGATCCCACTCCCTCTTCAGTTTTGTTTTTTTAGGAGAGACTTTTTTTCAAGTTTTATTGAGAAATAATAGATACAGATTGCTGTAATAACTTTATAGTTAAATAGGTTTAACTAACATCCATCTTCTCATACAGATACAACAAAAAAGAAAGGAAAAAGGAAAAAATACTCTCCTTGTGAAGATAACTCATAGGATTTACTCTCCTAACAGCTTTTCTGTGTATCACACAGCAGCGGCAGCTCCAGTCATCGCCGGGTGCGTTATATCCCCTGCACTCATGCAGGGGCTTCCCTCGTGGCTCAGATGGTAAAGAATCTGCCCGTCATGCAGGAGACCAGTGTTAGATCCTTGGATTGAGAAGATCTCCAGGAGAAGGGAATACAACCCACTCCAGTACTCTTGCCTGGAGAACTCCATGGACAGAGGAGTTCATTTATCTTATAACCTGAAGTGTATACCTTTAGACCACTTTCCTCCAATTTCCCCACTCTCTCCCCTGTGTCTCTGGTAACTACACATCTAATTTCTTTTTCAATGAGTTTAATTGTTTTCTTTTAGATTCCACATATAAGTGAGATTATATACTATATGTCTTTCTTTTTTTGTTTCATGAATTTTAAACTTTTTATTTTGTATTGGAGTATAGCCAATTATCAATGCTGTGGCAGTTGCAGATGAATAGCAAAGGAACTCAGCCACACATATACATGTATCCATTCTCCCTCAAACCCACCCTCTGCCACATACAGAATGTGTGTTTCTGTCTCAGTAATTTCACTCAGCATAATGGCTTCAAGGTCCATTCATGTTGTTACAAATGGTAGGATTTCCTGGGGTTTTATGGCTGAATAATATTCTGGTGTGTATGTACATGTGTGTATCACAATTTCTTTATTGTCTATTGATGGATGCTTCCATGTTTTGTCTATTGTAATAATGCCACTATGAACATGGGGGTGCAGCTATCTTTTTAAATCCGTGTTGTGTTTTCATTTCCTTTGGATATATTCTCAGAAATGGATGGTTGGATCATATGGTAGGTCTATTCTTATTTTTAAGAAACCGCCATACAATTTCTCATACAGGCTATGTGAATTTACAATTTCATCAATAGTGCACAAAGCTTTCCCTTTTCTCTGCATCCTCACCAATATTTGTTATCTCTTGGCTTTTTGATGATCCACTCCTTCATCTTGACTCACCATATTTTCCTCTTCCCCATCCTCATTACTTAGACACATATTTTTTTTCTTTTTCTTATCTTGGTCCTTCAGAGCTTTGCACAAGTAGCCATTTTATAAGTTAGTAAAAAGAATTGATGTTAAGGTTTGTCTGCAAATAGTGGTAAAATAGGACCCTGGGGAGGAAAAAAAAAAAAGTTGCCTATAAAAGCCAGGAATCTCTACCAAACATGCAGAATTATTATAAATGCCAGGACTTCCTTCCTATGACACATATCCATGCAGAAAGAAAGTAGTTAAAGTGGTCAGGATTTTTTCTTAGAGTTTACATTTTATATGAACCTGAATAAAAAAAATTCATAATCTCATAAATTTTCAGGTGTAAAGATCCAAACCTTCTCTTTAAACAGCAAATAAATGTAATGTCACAAAGTAGTAATAGGTTAGCTCTGCATTATAGAGATTTTTTTAAAGTATTTATTCAGTGCACATACAAAATGCTAAAATGTACACTTGAAGTAAAAAACTGTTCTGCATGCCTGAGATTTCTCCCTGTCTTCAATTTCCAATTACTTATTTCATGATACTAAACAAGCCCAAATAAGAAAGAGCACCTGTTTATTCAAACAGATGAAATGTGCAAGGAAATATTCTATATGTTCCATATAAGCATTTAATGATGAAAAATACCCACAAAATTTGATGATGCATCATTAGTATTAATGGAGAACTTAAGTTTGTTAATAGAAGACATCTTCAACTAACATAAAATACCTAGGATGCTAAATATTAAAATCAGTTAATCTAGGTCTTGATTATCCATTAAAATGGTACCTCCAGAAATAGCTGACCCACACTTTTGAGCTCTCCCAAGACACTTTGCTTTTTTAATGTTTATTTTTCAGTTTGGCTGTGTCGGGCCTTAGTTGTGGCACGCGGGATCTTTCGTTGTGGTACACGAAGTCTCTAGTTGTAACACGCAACCTCAGTAGTTGTGGCGAGTGGGCTCGGTAGTTGCAGCTCCCAGGCTCTAGAGCACAGGCTCAATGATTGTGGCGCATGGGCTTATTTGCTCTGCAGCATGTGGGATCTTAGCTCTCTGACCAGAGGTGGAAACCCTGTCCCCTGCACTACAAGGCAGACTGCAAGAACTTCCCTGGCAGATACCAGCAGGGAAGTCCCCAAGATTCTTTACTGCAGCAGTCATTCCCATATCTAAATACTTGGCACGGAATATGTTAAAGCATACAACAGGGTGCCCCACAGAGGAGGAGGAGGGCCAGGGACGCATTCGGGTCTCAGATATAAATGGAGTCAGAAATGAAAATGCCGCCAGGTGTCCCAAATGGCTCATCTCTTCGCATGGGTTTCCTTCTCTTCTACCGTGTACCACCTTCTTCCACATAGCAGCAGACAGGACCCTCTCCAGCCACATCTCTAGAGGGGGTGTGAGACCCCATGTCTCAGGGAAGATCCACTGAGTCAGGTATTCATCCCAGACTGAACACTGGGGGGGTGCCTGTATGAAGACCCCCTCCCGGAGTTTCCCCAGAAACAGGCCTGGAAGGAGCATTCCCCAGGCTGTTCTGTTCCTGGCCTACAAAACCACAGCTATCAAAACCATCCCTAGAGGTATTTGGTCTATTTGGTGAGGTAGTATGTAGAAACACACTTAAAAATGAAATACAGGAGCTAGCCGAGAGTGACACATGATGTCTTAGCAAGGTGTCATAGAAGCCTTGAAAACATTATGCCAGTTGAAAGTAGTCATTCACCAAAGAGTAGATCGTGATTCATTCCACTTTTAGGAACTGTCCGGAACAGGAAAATCTACAGAGATAGGATGTAGATAGTGGTTGTCTGGAGCTGGGGCTGGAGTGGGGTGTAGGAAACAGGATTGGGATAAATGAGAGTCACTGCTAAAAGGTACAAGGTTCTTTGGGGGATGATGAAAATGTCCTAAAATAATTTTTGGTAATGAATGCACAACTCTGTGAATATACTAAAAGCTGCTGAATTGTACATTTTATATGGGTAAATGGAATGTATTTGAATTTATCTCTTTAAGCTATTTGAGAGAGAAAAAAAAAGATAACACAAAAAGAAAATCCTCAACCTTAAAATAATAGAATCTTTGTTTTAAAAATCATAAAACTTCAAGCAAAATGGTAAGGTGTTAGTGTTAACAAAGAAAATCATTTAAAAACTAATATATGTTTATAAACAAAATAAAGATTTATGCTGTAGGAAAGAAGGTAATTAAAATATTCATTTTAAAATGAGTGAATACTAGAGTGCTAAGTTTGAGGATTACAACTAAATTTGAAATAAATTTTAAATCTAATATTTCATCTATACATGTTTCTCAAAGTAACAATTAGCAAACAGAATCAATTTTTTAAATCTTTGATTTCCTACCCACATGCTGTTAACTGGTACACATTCTGATTACACTTATGAATGAATGAAAATAAGAGTATAATTTGGAGAAAAGAGAAGAGAAAGCAACTAAGGTTTAAAAAAAAAGAATCATACACTCTGTAAGAACTTAAAATACAAAAAGCATTAGTAACTTCACAAAAACATTGAACACCTATTTCCACTTGTGAAAAACATTACAAACTCTCAGTCATTCTTGGAGGAACACTGGCAGGACAGAGGTCATCCGTTGCCCCCTGCCAAGCTGAGAATGAAACTCCTCCACATGGTGACATTCCCTGGTCTTTGTATTTCTCAGTTTGTAAAGCAAGTTTTCAGCCATTTCCTTCCCCATGATCCTCCCGCCAGCCAATTGACAAAGGCAGAGCGGATACTGTTTGTTGCACCGTAGAGATGAATTAATGACGATAAGGCAAGAGACACTGCTGAAGAGGAGGGGCAGGGTGCAGGAAGAGGACATTAGCTCTTCAGTTGCTGGATGGTACGAAAGATGGAAATTTCTGGGGCAAGTCCAAGGTAAAGGGATTGGGAGTTTGCGACAATGACTACCTATTTATGTCATGATTTTAACAACCAGCATAGCCAGTATTATCGTGTTTCCTGTTGAATACCAGCCCCATTTCCATGGAATATAGATTGAAAATACTTATGGACATGGGGAGACAGGAAGAGAGGTGAGATGTATGGAGAGAGTAACATGGAAACTTACATTACCACAGATAAAATAGATAGCTAATGGGAATTTGCTGTATGTCTCAGGGAACTCAAACTGGGGCTCTGTATCAACCTACAGGGGAGGGATGAGGAGGGGGATGAGAGGAAGGTTCAAAAGGGAGGGGATATAGGTATACCTATGGCTGATTCATCTTCAGGTTTGACAGAAAACAACAAAATCCTGTAAAGCAATTATCGTTCAATTAAAAAATAAATAATTTTTTTTAAAAAGAAACAAATATATACAGGTGACCATCCTCATCTATCTGACACCATCAAATCAGGCAAGACAAAGTTATTGGAGATTCTCATCAGAGTTAATCACCCTTGTACAGGAAAAGAACTGATCAATCTTGAGAATCATGACTTTTGACCTAACAGACTAGCAGAAAATAGCCCAGCCTCTGGATCTGACTTCTGAGTTCAAACCAGGGACCCATCTGTCACCAGTTGGATCACTTTCATTTCCTCACCTATAAAATAGGGATCCTATAAGCCATCTCAGAGGATTTTTTTAAGACTTAAACAAGCAAATGTATGTTAAATGTCCAAGACCTTGCAGGTGCTTAATAAACATTAGGTATCATTATTAACTACAAGGGAAAAAATCCACCAGAACTGAGGAACTTCTGGGCAGAGAGGGAAAGAAGGGGAATGATAATAATAACCCAGATGGTCTGGAGATTAAAAGTTCTAATTACTTCTCTGCCTGGGATGAAGCTATTTTCATCTCTAATACAGACGTCTTCTTCTTTCTCTCCTGAGAGCCAAAGAGGCATTGGTGAATATCCAGAAAACTAGATGATTGGACATTTTCTCTAATTCTGAGACAGGTGATTTCTAAATGTTTACCTTTAGGTTTGTGGATGTGATGGATATGTTCTGCTTGTTACTAAGTAGCGAAAAGCATCTAACAAGAGCTTAGAGGTAGGTAGCATTTCTGACATTACAGGCAAGGTGGATTGATGTGATGAATGAGCAAGATGGGATCACCTCTAACAAGTGCGTGACTGCTTCTTTATGAAGCAAAATTGTTCCGAATGAAAAAATTAGAAAGTCTTCTTACAAGTGTTTCAGATGATATGCCCAAATGGATAATGTTTTAAAAACTTACGACGGATTATATGCCAAAAACTAAACTCTAAAATAAAACAGATTTTCTATCTGAGAGCAGCATACTGATGCTTACCAGGAGAGGAGGATTGCTTTTTTTTTTTTTTTCTTTTTTTAATGATTGATTGAGTCAGACTTTTATTTATTTATTTTATATTTTGGCCACGTGACACGCAGGATCTTAGTTCTCTGGCCAGGGATCAAACCTGTGGCCTTTGCACTGGAAGCATGGAGTCTGAACCACTGAAATGCCAGAGAAGTCCCCAGCAAGGAGAGGAGGATTCTTGATGTGAGTTAGGCCTTGGCCACAAGCACAGCTTGGCAGGGCTCAGCTCATGGGACCAGAGGAAAGCCACACACCTAACCCTTTGCTTTTACAGTCCTTTCCCTCCTTTGTTCTTGCTAAAGGAGTCTAGTGGGACCAACAAGAGATAATGCAAAAAAAGAGGCTGATGCCAAAATATATTTCCATCCCGGTCTTCAGGACTTGTTTTGACCATTAAAGGCTTGTTACTGCTCGGTTCTGCCCTGGTGACCAGGAAGAATATCTCCCCAAACTCAGGAAAACCCAGGTATTTCTTCCTGGATTTACACAAACAGGGAGACGATGCCCCTGAAAGAAATGAAATTAACCCTAACAAGCATGAGGGTGGTGCGTCTCAAAGTGTCCTCAGGAACCTCTGGGACTGTTGTCAGACCCTTTCTCTGTATATGTCACATTATTAAAGGTCATTCCAGCTGATTAACAAACAAACCTCAAAATGAGCAACGACTCCAACACCAGAAAAATGTATTTCTCTCTCACATAAAGTCCACATGGGATTTTTACCTGGACACAGCCTCTTTCATCTTGTGTTTCTAACTATCTTTAATACATGGCTTTCAAGCTTCCCTAGCTTGTCTGTATCAAGCCAAAGACATGGGAAACAACACAGAAGAGTTCTCACTAGAAATTTTCATGGATCAAATCATTTCTGCTCACAGTGCCCTGGCAAACACTTGGTCATCCAGGCAGACATTACTACGTGAGATGCAAGGCAATACAGCCTAGCTGTGGGCACGAGGAAGAAAAGGAAACAGTTTGGTGAATAACCAGCTGGTGTCTGTGTATAGATTATATCACTGCTCCTTCTTACTCATCCCTCCTGTATCACGGCCCTTTCCAGGAAGCCTTGCAGTGTCCTCGCATCGTGTGCTGATACTCCCTTTCTCTTGCCCTCAGATACAGTCGTAAGTCTTGGTTTGGCCAATAGAATGAGGTAGAAGTGACAGTGTGCCCATTCTGAACCTTAGCTTCAGGAAGTGTGTTCACTTGCTGTCTTTACCTCTATCCACACCATGAGAAGAACATACTCAGGCTCCCCTGCTAGTCCCAGAAGAAGGATGAGGGATGTGGAGTGAAACCCTGTCATTGTCGTTTAGCCCAGCTCACATCAAACTCACCCTGAGCCAACACTCAGGCCCATGAACATAATTACAGTTAACCACTGAGTTGTGAGGTGGTCTGTTATGCAGCAGATTTTGACAGTAACTGTTACACTCTGCTATATCACCACTCAACAAATAGCTTTGTTAAACTCTGAAATAGAAATCTACCACACAGTTCCACTATAGATATCACAAATAAGATGATAACTCCTCCTTTCAAGTCCTATTTTAAAAGCATATATTACACTTCAAATTAAATTAAAATCATTTGAACTTAATCTCAGATTACTTAACAAATCTTTGGTCTGTTTCAAATTGGAACACAAATGTCTGCTTTTAAATGATCAGTACCTATATTGATTGTTCATGATTTTGTGAGAGGAATTAATGCATTGTTGCTACTTAAAATACTAAATAATGTGGTTATATTTAACATCATTTTTAATCCATAATCTTAATGTTCTTAATAAAGAAATAATTTATAAGAATAATAATAAAGGTAAGAACATTATTCTGAAATCTCCAAAAATGTACTTTAATTTTAATTCCTGTGGATCAGAGTGGGCCCTAGGAAGCTTTACTACCAACAAAGCTAGTGGAAGTGATGGAATTCCAGCTGAGTTATTTCAAATTCTAAAAGATGATGCTGTTAAAGTGCTGCACTCAATATGTCAACAAATTTGTAATGCTCAGCATTGGCCATAGGACTGGAAAATGTCAGTTTTCATTCCAACCTCAAAGAAGATCAGTACCAGAGAATGCTCAAACTACTGGACAATTGTGCTCATTTCCCATACTAGTGAGATTACGTTTAAAATCCTTCAAGCTAGGCTTCAGAAGTATGTGAACCGAGAACTTTCAGATGTTCAAGCTGGATTTAGAAAAGGCAGAAGAACCAGAGATCAAATTGCCAACATTCATTACATCACAGAGAAAGCAAGGGAATCCCAGAAAAACATGTACTTCTGCTTCATTGACTATGAGAAAGTCTTTGACTGTGTGGATCACAACAAATGGTGGAAACTTCTTAAAAAGACAGGAATACAAGGCCACCTTTCCTGTCTCCTGAGAAACCTGTATGTGGATCAAGAAGCAACAGTTAGAATCTTACATGGAACAACTGACTGGTTCAAAATTGGGAAAGGAGTATGACAAAGCTGTATATTGTCACCCTATTTATTTAACTTATATGCAAAGTATATCATATGAAATGCTGGGCAGGATGAGTCACAAGTTGGAATCAAGATTGCTGAGAGAAGTATCAACCACCTCAGATATGCAGATGATACCACTCTAGTGGCAGAAAGTGAAGAGGAACTAAAGAGCCTCTTAACTAGGGTGAAAAAAGGAGCATGAAAGCTGGCTTAAAACTCAACATTCAAAACACTAGGATCATGGCATCTGGTCCCATCACTTCATGGCAAATAGAAGGGGAAAAAGTAGAAGCCGTGGCAGATTTATTTTCTTGGGCTCCAAAATCACTGAGGGTGGTGACTGCAGCCTTGAAATAGAAAACTGGCTTCTTGGAAGGAAAGCTGTGATAAACCTAGACAGCATATTAAAAAGCAAAGACATCTCCTTGCTGACAAAGGTCTGCAGAGTCAAAGCTATGGTTTTTCCAGTAGTCAGGTATGGATGTGAGATTTGGACCATAAAGAAAGCTGAGCGCTGAAGAATTGATGCCTTCAAATTGTGGTACTGGAGAAGACTCTTCAGAGTCCCTTGGACTGCAAGGAGAACAAACCAGTCAATCCTAAAGGAAATCAAACCTGAATATTCATTGGAAGGACTGATGCTGAAGCTTTAGCTCTAATACTTTGGCCACCTGATGCTAAGAGCTGTCTCACTGGAAAATCCCCTATGCTGGGAAAAATTGAGGGTAGGAGGAGAAGAAGGCAGCAGATGATGAGATGGTTAGGTAGCATCACTGACTCAATGGACATGAACTTGAGCAAACTTCGGGAGGTAGTGGAGGAGAGGGAAGCTGGTGTACTGTAGTCCATGGAGTCACAAAGAGTCAGATACAACTTAGCAACTGAACAACAACAACAATGGATTAAATTGAGGAGTGATTGTTTATTCATGCAACAGACAGTGCTTCAGTACAGGTGAAGCACTGGTGAATTTGTGCCTCTTCAAATTCTCTAGAGATCAAAACGAAGACAGAGTTTGTGGTTGAGATGATACTATCAGATGATAGCTGTGTGTATAAAAGGTAATGGATATATTCTATGTGTTCATCAAGGGAAACCATAGTCTTATACCAAAGGCATTGGTACTATGTGTTCCTAAGAATAAACAATTTTTAGAGTGGTTTTTTAAAAAAATAGAAGAAGGCGCACTCTGGTTGGTTAATGTCCAGCCAATGGAGAGGGTTACAAGTGTCCACCTTGGTTGCAAGAAGTTATAGAGAAGATGCAGGGGAGGGACAGAGGAAAGGAAAGAGGGAAAGAGGAAGGGAAGGAAAAAGGAAGAAAAGGTGGAGATGACACAACGCAAGCAAGGTTATGAGACCCAAGAAATGGATGGATCACAGAGAAGAGCATTTGAGAAGGGTAAGCACCTTAAAACGTGCTTGTCAGGAGACACCACACGGTGTGACTGCCACAGGACTCCAGGTCAAAGACACGGTATAATCACAGTACACAGGAGCCAAAAGAGAACATGTCTCTATTATCTGCCTTCAGTGCTCTTTCATCAGTTTCTTTATCATTTCTTAACATCACAATCTAATATTCCCTGACACTCAAGACTAAGTTTCCCTCCTTTGAGTTTTCTGGTCTCCCTGGATTTATCTCATCCTATTATTTAGTGCACTATATGGTAATTACCTGTACCTATACACATCTATATCCCCACTAGAGTATAAGTTCAATGATTAACATCATTGTAATACATAATCTTAAAGTACTTGAAAAAGAAAAATTGTTTCAGAGTAGTAATAAAGGTAAGAACATTATTCTGAAAGCTCCAAAAATGCACTTTAACTTTGGTTCCTATGGATTAAGTTGGACAAGTCTATTTTGTTTATTCATTGTGAGCCCAGCGCTAGAACAAAACCTGACATGTGGTGGGTTCGATGAGCATGCCAAAGTAATAAGCATCATTTATCTATGAGCCCTGGTGCTTGATAAATGAATGTCTACATGCTGCATTTACAATATATACACATGTTGCATTTGCAAACATCCCATTCACTTTCAGTTCATTTCACGGGGATTTTATTCCACTTTAGTCCCTGAAAATCCTTGGAGATTCCTAGCCCAAATAATAAAAGATACCTAGATAAGTAATTTTTTTAAATATACAATAAATTCTTGCCAGCTTTGAGTCGATTCAAATGACATTTCCATTGATGTGATGATCACAACTGCCATTTCATTTTCATACATTATTTATCCAAGCAGTTATGAAATGAATAAACATCACCTAAGAAATTAAGTTGCAATGAATTGCCTCTGGAGATTTCATGAATTATGATAGTTATGTTTCTTTCCGAAGTAACTAAAAGTTTATGTCCCTGAGGGTTTGATAGTTTACAAGGAAAGTAACACCAGCTTGGAGGAAATCTAGCTTTTTTTTTTCTGATTATAAAAGTAAAACTCATTTATAGAAAATCTGGGATAAAACTATCATAAAGAAGTGCATAGAAAACTGGATTAAAATAGTGAACCAAGAATATCTCTGCTCTAATTCAAAATCCCTTAAAATGGGAGAAATGTATCATTTCAAAGGAATAAACACACACAGTGCTAGAAAACCAAAAGGCATGGCATTAAGAGCTTAGATAAGAAATCCCTCCAAGTAGAAAGCATAAAGATGAGACTGGCAATGAAGTACACGCCCAAAATGCAGGTCAGGAGAAAGCTGCCGTAGAAATTAGAATAATTCCGGAGGCCAAACCAGCTCAACATTCCTGAATTCCAAAAGCAAGAAGAGACATGGGGGGATTCCTTCTCAAACTGGTTTTAGGACGGCAAGGCTGAGCTGTGGCAAATCTGTCTGGGAAGGGCTCCTGGCGCCAGGGTTGCAGGAAAAGGGAGAGAAACAGATCGATCTCTGCAAGAACACAAGGAGTGCAGCAGGGAGAACAAGCAGGGAGCAGCATGTGCCAGGGGTGACTTCTCGCCAAATGCAAGGGGACAGCTCTGTGAGTTGGCTCTTGACTCGGAAGACACCCACAGCGTCCGGCAGCTAGTGAGGCTGGGCGGTGCCTCCAGCAATGCGACTGGTCTGGGAACACTCCTCCACCCAGAAGACAGGCACATCACAGATCACTCCCGCTCAAATATGAAAGATACCGTTTTTCAAAATTATTGATTGTTGTATCAGTCAGAATCCACTCAGGAAGATCAAATCATACCACTTATTTGAACAGAGACTTTGATATGAAGAATTGCTAAGCAAATAGAAACAATTGTTAGAGGTGTCTGGTAAAGAACCCACTTACCAATGCGGGAGATGTAAAAGACACAGGTTTGATCCTGGGTCAGGAAGATTCCCCTGGAGAAGGAAATGGCTACCCACTCCAGTATTCTTGCCTGGAGAATCCCATGGACAGAGGAGCCTGGCAAGCTACAGTCCATAGCATCACAGAGTCAGACACAACTGATGTAGAAGGCTAATATTAAAGGTAACTGAAAGGGGTTAAAAGAGATGCTAACCTAAAGGCTCATCCATGGAAGATTGGACAAACAAAATTTGCTAGGGACTTAGAGTGGAATAGTATTTGTCCTTAGGAAGAAATATAGTACATGTCACAACGTGGATGAAACTTGAGGACATTACGCTAAAATAAGCCAATAACAAAGGAAAAACACTCTGTGATTCCTTTTATACAAAGTACCTAAAGCAGTCAAATTCTGGTAAAGCATTTGCCTGTCAATGTGGGAGACGGAGGACATGAGAGCTTGGTCCCTGGGTTGGAAAGATCCCCTGCAGGAGGAAATGGCAACCCAGTCCAGTATTCTTGCCTGGAGAATCTCATGGGCAGAGGTGCCTGGCGGGCTACAGTCCATGGGGTCACAAAGAGTCGGACACGACTGAGCGACTGAGCATGCATGCAAAGTAGCCAAATTCACAGAGATGGAAAGTCAGATGTTCATTGGAGAGAGTGGGAGTGGGCGGGAGGGCAGGGAAGGAGTAGGGAGTTATTGTTTAATGAACACAAAGTTTCAATTTTACAAAATGAAAGAGTTTGGGAGATTGGTTCATGGGACAACATGGATGTACCTAACATTACTAAATTGTACATTTTTAAATGGTTAATATGGCAAATTTTATGTGCATATGTTTAACCATAATTTTTCAATTCAATTCAATTCAGTTGCTCAGTCGTGTCTGACTCTTTGTGACTCCATGAATCGCAGCATGCCAGGCCTCCCTGTTCATCACCGTCTCTCGGAGTTTACCCAGACTCATGTCCATTGAGTCAGTGATGCCATCCAGCCATCTCATCCTCGGTCGTCCCCTTCTCCTCCTGCCCCCAATCCCTCCCAGCATCACAGTCTTTTCCAATGAGTCAACTCTTCGCATGAGGTGGCCAAAGTACTGGAGTTTCAGCTTTAGCATCATTCCTTCCAAAGAAATCCCAGGGCTGATCTCCTTCAGAATGGACTGGTTGGATCTCCTTGCAGTCCAAGGGACTCTCCAGAGTCTTCTCCAACACCACAGTTCAAAAGCATCAATTCTTCGGTGCTCAGCCTTCTTCACAGTCCAACTCTCACATCCATACATGACCACAGGAAAAACCATAGCCTTGACTAGACAGACCTTAGTCGGCAAAGTAATGTCTCTGCTTTTGAAAATGCACAGTTGAGGCCATATCGCCTAGTAACAAATTCATGGTTGTAATTCAGTTGGGTGCAAAGAATGGTTCTGTATATTTCAGACAAAGTCTAGCTTGTGCATCTTTTTCTTTACCAGCCACGTCAGTGGCATTGTCCCAGGCTGCCTTCCTTCATCTTTTACATTAATACTGAGTCTTAAGATTTCTCAGTTCTTCAATTAACTTTTTTAATGTCTTCTTTGCAGCAGGTGTAAGATCAATCAAATGCTTATTTCAACCTTCTTGGTTTTGTCTTCTGTTTTAACGATGTGTACAATACACTTTAGCTGTTTAACACAACTTTTGTACCTGCCACAATTTGATCAAATTGTCTTTGATGGTTACACCATTTTAAAATTTCTTGTATGATACCTTGTGTCATTTAATTACCTATTAACCAATAATGATAGATTGAATTCTCCATCCTAGATAGTGATCCTTTGTTTCATAGTTTATTTTCCATCCATATGGCTTGGCCATTCTAAGTATTCAATTTTCAAATTATTTCTACCAACCTTAGAAATTTTGTTCAGTAAATATCACACCACAAAATCCTCATTATGCTTTATTTTTAAGAGCATCACACCCATCCTGTCTAGCTCTGTCTGTATTCTGCATTTATCTGTCTTTAAGGAATACTATCAACTGTTTGCTATTTACTCAGCCTTTTTGTTCCCATCCAGAAATTGCATGTGAGCCTTTTTGTGTGCAAGTGACATTTCATGATGATAATTAAATCTTCACTCAGGGAAGAATGAGGAGTTGCAGGGATTTCTTCTGACCTGTTCAAGCTATGAATTTAATTAGAACAATTTTCTGACTCATTTTCTTTCATTTTGTATTAATAATTAAGTCCTCATTAAATAAAAAAATTTGTAATGTCTGCTTCATGTGAGTCAAGTTCAGTGAAGATCTGCTACCGTTTTTGGCTTTCAATCTATAAAAATTTAGACATATTTCTTCTTTAAAATCTTTCTCTTTTTTTTCAGCGTGTTGCCTTGTTCTGAGCTACACTTTTATATTGTCCATTTTCATTTCTGTACAATCTCAGCTGGTATTCATTCTCAGTGATCTAGGAACTTCTGCCTCCCAAATCTTCCTTGTGCTATGAAAGACCAACACACTTCATGAATCTTTTAGATCATCCTTGCAGGGAAACGTACCAACCTCTTCTGAATTATTTAAGTTTTAGTATTTGTGCTATCAAAGTAAGCACCTTAGTTAGATTTGAAGTCTCAATCAAGGGCCAGTGGGCAAATGGGTTAAATCCAATCCACTGCCTATGTTTGGAGATGCAGTTTTGTTGAAACACAGCCATGCCCCTTCATTGACATATTGTCTACGGCTGTTTTTGCTCCATCACAGCAGAGTGAGTCACTGTAACACAGGCCATATGGCCTGCAAAACTGAAAATGCTTCTTATTAGGCCCTTCACAGAACAGGTGTGCTGCCTCCCGTCTTAGAAGATGGCAGAGAATCTGTCTGCCAATTCAGGAGACTCAGGAGATGTGGGTTTGATCCCTGGGTCAGAAAGATCCCCTAGAGAAGGAAATGGTAACCCACTCCAGTATTCTTGCCTGGAAAATTCCATGGACAGAGGACCCAGGAGGGCCCGTGTCCACGGGGTCTCAAAGAGCGGACACAGCTCAGTGACTGAGCAAGCATGTGTGGCATAGCAGAGCAACAGGATGAGAGAAACCTGGGTCCCCAGGTGAGCTGGAGGTTAGAGAGAACCCAGCCAGCCGGCATGGTTGAACTGGACGTTAGAACCCTCTTGAACTGGACCTTAGAAGGAGATAGACTTCTGTCTTTCCTGTGCCCTCTAGATTTTCATGGAGTCAGAATTAACTGCAGTGCAACGTAATTAACCATCCTGTAACAAATCAGTTTGGTGATGGATGTGTACCAGTGTGCGTATGCGCTCAGTCAGATCAGACTCTGTGCGATCCTATGGACTGTAGCCTGCCAAACTCCTCTGTCCTTGGAATTCTCCAGGCAAGAATATTGGAGTGTGATGCCATTTCCTACTCCAGGGGATCCTCTTGACCTAGGGATCAAACCCAGGTCTCCTTTGTCTCCTGCATTGTCAGGCAGATTCTTTACCACTGCGCCACCTGGGAAGCCCTGTGTATCAGTGAAGTTCAGTTCAGTTCAGTTCAGCCGCTCAGTCATGTCCGACTCTTTGCGACCCCGTGAATCACAGCACTCCAGGCCTCCCTGTCCATCACCAACTCCCGGAGTTCACTCAGACTCACGCCCATCGAGTCAGTGATGCCATCCAACCATCTCATTCTCGGTCATCCCCTTCTCCTCCTGCCCTAGTCCCTCCTAGCATCAGAGTCTTTTCCAAAGAGTCAGCTTTTCGCATGAGGTGGCCAAAGTACTGGACTTTCAGCTTTAGCATCACTGCTTCCAAAGAAATCCCAGGGTTGATCTCCTTCAGAATGGACTGGTTGGATCTCCTTGCAGTCCAAGGGACTCTCAAGAGTCTTTTCCAACACCACAGTTCAAAGCATCAATTCTGTGGTGCTCAGCTTTCTTCACAGTCCAACTCTCACATCTATACATGACTACTGTAAAAACCTTAGCCTTGACTAGACGGACCTTAGTCGGCAAAATAATGTCTCTGCTTTTGAATATGCTATCTAGGTTGGTCATAAATTTTCTTCTAAGGAGTAAGCGTCTTCTAATTTCATGGCTACAATCACCATCTGCAGTGATTTTGGAGCCCAAAAAATAAAGTCTGACACTGTTTCCACTGTTTCCCCATCTATTTCCCATGAAGTGATGGGACCAGATGCCATGATCTTCGTTTTCTGAATGTTGAGCTTTAAGCCAACTTTTTCACTCTCCTCTTTTTTTTTCATCAAGAGGCTTTTTAGTTCCTCTTCACTTTCTGCCATAAGGGTGGTGTCATCTGCATATCTAAGGTTACTGATATTTCTCCCGGCAATCTTGATTCCAGCTTGTGTTTCTTCCAGTCCAGCGTTTCTCATGATGTACTCTGCATATAAGTTAAATAAGCAGGGTGACAATATACAGCCTTGACGGACTCCTTTTCCTATTTGGAACCAGTCTGTTGTTCCATGTCCAGTTCTAACTGTTGCTTCCTGACCTGCATACAGATTTCTCAAGAGGCAGGTCAAGTAGTTGGTATTCCCATCTTTTTCAGAATTTTCCAGTTTATTGTGATCCACACAGTCAAAGGCTTTGGCATAGTCAATAAAGCAGAAATAGATGTTTTTCTGGAACTCTCTTGCTTTTTCCATGATCCAGCGGATGTTGGCAATTTGATCTCTGGTTCCTCTGCCTTTTCTAAAACCAGCTTGAACATCAGGGAGTTCACGGTTCACGTATTGCTGAAGCTTGGCTTGGGTGAGGTTAGGCTAGGTTATGTTGCAGTAGTAATAGCTCTTAAAATCTTAGGTGCTCATGAAACATAAGCTTGTTTCTCACTCACACTATGTGTCCAGTCACAGTCAGCAAGCTGCTAGTCTGCCCCACAACGTCCAACTCCAGGACACAAGCTGAGGGAGCCGCCATCATTCAAGCCATCCCTGTGTGAATTGTCTCTTAAAGCTTCCAACCGGAAATCACTTCTATCACTTCTGCCCACGTTCATTGGCCAAAGCAAGGGGTGTGCTGTAACAGAGACTTTCCTCAGTCACTTGAATTCCCCTGGAGCCACAGCGCAGGCCCCAGCAAGCTGACAGCCTCCCACCTTGTACGCCTATTTCTCTCTCCTATTGTCAAGGGATTTCCAGAGCCTTGCACAAGAATGCAGCCCAGAAATACAAAGATGTTAGTGCCACAGGGCCAACCTTTGACCGTTAAAGGATGGGAGTCAGGGGTGCCCCAGAGCCCCTTTCCTCTGACGGCACAATGACGAGGTACAACCCCCGTGGTTTCTGTGGGCTCCCAACCAATCACCTGTGCCTTCTCCACCAGTCCTGTCTCACGGGTCCATATCCTCACTTTTGTTTCCTGAGATCACTTCCTGAAGATTCTGCACTGCACCCACGCTGTCTCAGGATACACTTCTATGGAAATTCCAGTTAAGATGTTTGGCTGTGCCTAATTTCAAGGGAAAAGGCATCTCAACGAGACTGGAGGATGAGAACAGCTCCACTGCCTCCCACGTTTCCCGCGCCTTCCTCAGCTCAGTCCCAGACATTCGTGTCCCACCTGCTGCAGCCACAGTGAACTAGGCGTTGTCCCCTGGACGTGCTGGCGCTTTCCTGCCTCCGTGACAGGTGCCACGTTCTCTGCCAGCAGTACTCTTTCTCTCGTGGTTTAATATCTGGAGTCCAAATTACTCCCTAATTTAAGACCCAACGTAAATATTGCTTCCACGCTGTTTTCTCTGATCCTACCCACCCCTATTCCTACATCCTGGGATGGGAAACAAATCCTTCCTTCCTCTAACCCTAATAGCCTTTTACACTTCTCACTTCCTACTGTGCAAAATAATTATTGCTAGATTTTATCTGCCTTAATATAATATAATCTCCTCAATGACAAAAATTTTTTTTCTCGATCCATCTTTATCTCTCCCATTGCCTAACATAGCACTAGAACATAATAAAAGCCATTGGCTCATACATGACTGGGAATACCTGGTTTTCTTCGATTAGAGATGTATTTACCCCACACCCACTGTGCTAACTGGAACACATTTCCCTATCAAAAACTAATGCAGAAGAAAGTTGTTTATGTTTGCATACCAACTTTGTAACAATTCAGTGTAACTTCTTCCTCCTTGATAATAAATGACCGGTTTCAAGTAAACATAATTTGATTATTTGCTACCTTCCAGAATACATGCATATTCTTATTTAGTGCATCTGAGTTGTGTGTAAACTTTATTGAAAACAGAAATGAGAGTATCTTCACCTCTGTATACAGTTTGGTTCTTCTAATACAAGAGACTTCAGTAACAAGAAAATCTTGCCCTTTTAATAATGCCAAACAATCTCAACAAGACTCCAAATGATAACATTCTGAAGGAATGTGAAACACAGTATAACCTTGAAGATGATACACTCCCCTCGAGCACCATGGCAAACTTCTCAGACGTTCAAGGAAGCTATGTGCTTGAAAATTTCAGCACCACTACTGTGCTACAGTTTTAAAAGTGGGGAGTGGGGTAGACAGATGGCCCATGGTTTTAGGAGACATCCTTCATGGCGCTGATGGTCTGATTGCTCCAGACTCAGAGAAATGCATTCATGTAACAAATGTTGACTAGATTCCTGCTAAGTGGTGGGCCCTGAGTTCAGGATGGTGAGCAAAAAGCGTGGTTCTTGCCCTCAGAAGAACTCACAGTCTAGTGTGGGTGTGGTTGGGTACAGAGCTGTCTTGACCTTACTATTCCTTAGCTCTGTGATCTTGGGTAAGTCGTTAGTTGTGTATCAGGCAACGTTTATGTTGTTGTTTATAAAGAAGAGAAAATATCCAGCAGCCTCACCTTCTTGCTGAGAGACTCAAAGGAGATTATCTGGGTGGTTCTGGATGTAGACATCATGGGATGTGTCTAGACTTAGATATCATACCCTGGCAGGGTATGAGTACAGGAATGGAGGTCAAGATGGACCTCCAGGGGCTACCAGAGTTATGCGCATATTTTTTTTTTCCCTCAATGTCAAGGGCACGTAACTTCCTGCTGGCCATGCCAGGGAGAAAGGCAGCTGTGTCAAGAAACGGTGTCTTGCCTGGAGGGAATCATGTAAACGTGTCCAAAGGAGGAAAAACCTAAGAAATGTATAGCTAGCCCGAATTCAGACTTGCTGACTTTCACAAAGCCAGTCCTTACTGGCCAACTGGAAAAACGTGCCCCGTGAAGGAGAGGAAAGGTTTGAGGAAGGTGATGAGGAAGTAGGGCTGGAGGGTGTGGGGAGACCCGGACAGTTATCTGTCCTCCGCTTCTCTGGCAGGCTTTTTTCAGTTCATTTCCCAGGAGTTCATCTTAAGAGCCCTGGTAAGAAATATTCTTAAAGTATTGATTTTAACTGAGGAAGATAACGAAAGAATACAAGTTTGCTTATCACAAGCTGTTTCCAAAGCCACAGAGATGTAGGCACTGAGAACAGTGTTTCTAAGCCTTCCTGACAGTTATCTGTCCTCCGCTTCTCTGGCAGGCTTTTTTCAGTTCATTTCCCAGGAGTTCATCTTAAGAGCCCTGGTAAGAAATATTCTTAAAGTATTGATTTTAACTGAGGAAGATAACGAAAGAATACAAGTTTGCTTATCACAAGCTGTTTCCAAAGCCACAGAGATGTAGGCACTGAGAACAGTGTTTCTAAGCCTTCCCCACCCCCCCCCACCCCCATTACTTTCCCCGCTAAGGAGAAAAAAATAAATTTAAAGTTAATTTAAATGAATGAATACATTTTAACTTTAAATTAAATTTCTCCCTGTTGAAAGATATCGAGTACCAAGGGCTAGGATTTTTATCAGTTTTGATTGAACTTTGGAAGGTCAAACACTATTGTAATATCTATATTACAGTGGTCACCCCTTCAAGAGTAGTATCCCCTTTGTTGAAAATGCTCACTCTAGAAAAGCAGGGAGAATTCTTCAACAAATTGGAAAATAGTCTGCAGGATCCTCCCATTCGAGGTTCCCAGGTCCCACAGTACCTAGTGTCCCAGTGACATGCTAGACTCCAGAGCATGTGGAATCAAGGAAGTAGACCTGGGGTGCCAGGGACCACCAGGAAGTAGGTGTCCCTGGGATGCATGTGTCTGCAAGGTTCTGCCTCAAATACACCCTGATCTGAAATCAAACTATGAAAAGAAGGAAAAAGCAAAGTCAACACATATAAAAAACTTTCAGAAAGCAATTTGTTTAAATGCCAGATTGATTAGCTAATATTTATTTTACACTTATTTTGTGCAACACTTGAGATAAGACTTTCAACTAGATTTGTTGATTTTTTTTTTTTTTTTTAATCTCTTTGGCTGTGCCTGGTCTTTGTTGTGACACACAAGATCCTTGATCTTGGTTGCAGCATGTAAAGTCTCAGTTGCAGAGTGTGGGATCTAGTTCCCTGGCCAGGGATGAAACCTAGGCCCTCTGCATTGGGAGCGGGGAGTCTTAGCCACTGGACCACCAGGAAAGTCCCTGGGTTTGTTGATCTTAATGTCAGTTTTTCGTTGGCCATTTGGAACTAAGAGGTTAGGATGTTGTGTGAGTCTGAAGCTGGAGGTGAGGAGCCACCTCAGTGGTTTTCACAAAGGAAGTTTTTTCCATCTTTATGTGCAGCCATTCAGGATGGATCCAACGATTCATTGCTTTGAAACATGCTTTGCAAGCCTGAATTGAAGAAAGTTCTCAGAAAAACAAAGGTTAGGAGACTCTTCACCAATCTCATCTACATTCTAGAAAATTCTAATAGGAAGCGAATCAGGAGGTGCAGCAGATCTTATTCAATTTCTCTAGGAGCCTCAGCACGGACTATTTTGTGAAGCTGAGCTAATACCATTCTGGGCTGAAGGACCAAATGTCCTCATGGCTTACAATGACTTTCTGTATAAATTGTTTCTGATTTGAAATGTTGTTTCTTTGTCTTTCTGTCTTAGATTCTCAGTGCACTTTTAGACTTCTGCCAAAGATCTGATACTCAGGGGAAATTAAAATCAACAGAGAAATTAATTGGCCAGATTCTTATATAGTGATGGTGCTCTGCAGGAGAATTCTTCTGTGGAGAAAACTGAGCTCCTTGAGGACATGCTGCTGCTGCTGCTGCTGCTGCTAAGTCGCTTCAGTCGTGTCCGACTCTGTGCAGCCCACCAGGCTCCCCCGTCCCTGGGATTCTCCAGGCAAGAACACTGGAGGGGGTCGCCATTTCCTTCTCCAGTGTATGAAAGTGAAAAGTGAAAGTGAAGTCACTCAGTCATGTCCGACTCAGCGACCCCGTGGACTGCAGCCTACCAGGCTCCTCCGCCCATGGGATTTTCCAGGCCAGAGCACTGGAGCACTGGAGTGGGGTGCCATTGCCTTCTCCATCCTTGAGGGCATAATTAAAGGTAATTCGAATCCAGATGTGAGACAGAGAGGAAGATCAGGACAGAGGCTCAGCACGAAATCTCATGGTCGGGGTGGGCAGGTAGGGGAGAGGGGAGAGCTGCAGGCAAAACAAGCTATTAAGATGATAAACACTTAAGTGTGTTGTCACCAAATCCACCTTAACCATATCAAGTCTGTTTCACGTCACGTGTGACAGAAGCGTTGGGTGAAACCAGACTCCCAAAATTAGTCCAGTCCGATTAAACTTCAGCACTCAGGGATGAAGGAGGCAGCATTTCATCATCACGGTCAGTGCACATCAGGCAAGAGATAACATCTTCTGGTTGAGACTTCAGCTGCATTTTATTAGGAACTGGGCAGAAATACTAACTTGCAGAGACTTGAGAGCTGTTTAGCGTCTTGGCTTTAGTGGTTATGCAAAACGCCGGAGGCGAAACCATCAGCCAGCTTTTCCAAAGGAGCAGGGCAGCACATTGGGATATTATAGGTATTTGTACGAAAGAGAAATCTCAAAACACAAATGAAGGAACAAATTAAAGCATGCGTTTATTAAGTGTGTGGAACCCGTGAAGATTAATTCACAGAGTTTCTGCAGGTCCATTTATGATACATAAAGAGAAATAAATGTGATTTGACTGGCTTTTAACCACTGTTGAGCAATCATGACTTGTATGAAGCATACGGGTGCTCTCTGCCTTGCAGTCCTCAGGCAGCTTCTCCTAAGCAAGAAAACGTGAAATTATTTAATTTCTTTGTTGACGTTGCTCCCCTAGTCCCATCAACATTATCATTCATGTGGGAACAAGATGGAAACTGTCAGATCAAATCCAGCGTTGTAATATATATGCCTAGAGATGTAAACAACTAGAAAAGAATTCTTTTGCAAATACTCTGCTGTTTTGACACGCTACCAAGTGAAATGAGTACTTTTTGAACAATTTGATTAGTGCAGAAAGTCAGTCTGAATAATACTGGAATTAGGAAGTGTTCTTAAACTGAATGCTTTCTGGTCTACTTACTTCAAATCAGCTAGACATTTTGCCACATCTCTGCTTCTTTTTGTGTTATATGAACACAGTTATTAAACATCACCCTTCCAGTGGGGTCCATCAGAGGTGACGTCAATTGCACACACTTGCCCACAATTATAAGTTGGGCATATAATATATGCAACCAAATGCAATTTTAATTATATGCACTTAATTTATAACTTAAAACAAATTTTATAAATATGACTATACAGATTGGGGGAGGAAGGAGTCCTTTATCAGATCAATGCCCTTTTGGTTTGAAAATAGTTCTTCCTTAAGCATAATGTAGACAGTTCAGGAAGTTGCAACCTGGTAATTGTAAGTAGCTTGGACTGAGACGTTGGGTTTCTGTCAGAACCTTGGCAATGTCTGAAGCTCTTTAGTTCTCATAACTTGGTGGAGATTGAGAATACAACAGATATCTACTGAGTAGAAACCAGGAAGCTGTTAAACATCCTAAATGCAGGGGACAGTCCTTCAGGACAAAGAATTATCCAATGCAAAATACCAATAGTGCCAAAGGCAAAAAAAAAAAAAACACAGAATTTTAACCAAGTGGTTAAAACTTTCTTCAGGCACAACTGTCAAGCCTTAGCATTTATCCACATGATCAGGAGGTGCAGAGAAGGGAAAGTTCTGCACAGGAAGTCTTGAGGTATTCTTAGTCCTTGCTCTGTCAAGGCAGTGAAAAAAGATTTAATGCCTTAAATTTTTAAATCAATGAACTTAAAGAAGTTAAATATTTGCAGAGACTTGATTTCCTTATAAGTTAAATAAGGACGCCTAAGATTTGCATTTCCTAGAACCCTTAGCTATGCTTTTCCATCAAGCTAAACCTCAACTTCTTATAATATCTTGCTATTCATAGAATAATTTTATATCTATCATTTCCTTTGTTGAAATAACATAAATGTTATTTACTGATTATTTAAGTTGGTTTATTTGAAGAAAATTACAATCCTATCAATGCTTGGGATTCTCCAAGAGACAAATTGCCTCTCCACCCATCAAGAAGAGGAGGCTCCATCCCATTCCTTTGAATTTGGGTTGGTCTTAAGACTTGCTTTGGCCAATATAATGAGTACCAACGCTGTACTAGTTCCAAGCATAGGCTTAAATCAACTTGGCAGCTTACACTTGTGCTTTTGAATTGTGGTGCTGGAGAAGACTCTTGAGAGTCCCTTGGACAGCAAGGAGATAAAACCAGTCAATCCTAAAGGAAATCAGCTCTGGATATTCATTGAAAAGACTGATGCTGAAGCTGAAGCTCCAATATTTTGGCCACCTGATGTGAAGAGTCAACTCATTGGAAAAGACCCTGATGTGAAAGATTGAAAGCAAAAGGAGAAGAGGGCAGTGGAGAATGAGATGGTTAGAAAGCATCACCAACTCAACAGACATGAACCTGAGCAAACTTTGGGAGATAGTGAGGGACGGGGAAGCCTGGTATGCTGCAGTCCATGGGGTCACAGAAAATCAGACGTGACTTAGCAACTGAACAATGACAGCAACAAAGCTATAATGTCCCGTATCCCACCTCCCTATCTTTGCATACAAAAAGTTTTTATTTTCTTTATCTAACCATTGTAAATACATTCAAATGTAGTATCATACACCCTGCATTTTTATTAAGAACACGACTTCCATGTTGCCAAACTGCTTTCTAAAGAAGTATTTCCATTTATGCTGCTAACCAATTTTACCAAAAATCCTACCAGACAGAAAATAATTGTTTTAATGCTTAAAGCTGGTTTAACTGATGAGAAATCCTATTTGATTGTTCCTAATGAATCTTTTTATACAGGAATATATACAATGTATACTTTACAAGAATCATCTCAGAATCAAATTATCTAGACATTGAATACAGTTAGTAACTAAGACCAAAAGAAATCGGATCTCCCAAATTTCCCTACCTTTCCATTTAATAATTTTTATACCTCATACAACTAGAAATTTATTCACATGACATATTTAAAAGGAAAATGGTATAAGGGCAAAGAAGGATGATAAATCCAGCATTCAGTTATTTAGTAAATGCAATCAAAAGGTGAACAAGTCATTCTGTGCTAAGTTTTTTGAAATACAACAAGAATTTTAAATTGACTGTTTTAGCTAGTGGGCAACTACAATTACACCAGACAAAGACAAGGCAATTGTGTAAATATTATATTTTTGGAATCCACAATCATAAGAGCAGATGAGATTACTCAAAAGATTATGCAGTTGGAAAGCAGCTCAGGACTAAGCCAGCACTGACAATAACACAGTGTGAACCGTCTTTTAAAAGATGCCAAAAGACCACGCATGTCATGTCTGACTCTTTGTGACCCCATGGACTGGGGCCCACCAGACTCCCCTGCCCATGGAATTTTCCAGGCAAGAATACTGAAGTGGGTTACCTTTTCCTCCTTCAGGGGAGCTTCCCAACCCAGGGATCAAACTCATGTCTCTTGAGTATCTTGCACTGGAAGGCTAATCTTTTACTACTAGCGCTACCTGGGAAGCCCAAAAGACCAGAGTTGCTGTTGTTCAGTCATTCAGTTGTGTCCAACTCTTTGTGACCCCATGGACTGCAGCATACCAGCCTTCCCTGTCCTTCACAATCTCCCGGAGCTTGCTCAAACTCATGGCCAATGAGTCGGTGATGCTATCCAACCATCTCATCCTCTGTCACACCCTTCTCCTCCTGCCCTCAGTGTTTCCGAGCATCAGGGTCTTTTCCAATCAGTCTGCTCTTCTCATCAGGTGGCCAAAGTATGGAGAGGCCTGCAAACAAGACGAAGAGAGAATAGGGCCTCTGAGCCCCAGTGGGAGAGGTTTGAGGTAAGGTTTGGGGCAAAGAAGGTTGCTGAACCTTAACCAGCAGAGAAGTTAAGGGGCTTAAGTTTTGGAAGTGAAGTGAAGTCGCTCAGTCATGTCCGACTCTTTGCAACCCCATGGGCTGTAGCCTACCAGGCTCCTCTGTCCATGGGATTTTCCAGGCAATAGTCCTGGAGTGGATTGCCATTTCCTTCTCCAGGGGATCTTCCCAACCCAGGGATCGAACCCGGGTCTCCCGCATTGTAGACAGACGCTTTACCGTCTGAGCCAGGACCTGGGTGTACAGGGAGTATTACTGACCGTGAGAAACGGGAGGTGACACAGTACTAGGAAGGCAGGGGTGGAGAACACAGAACAATGTCTTTCCCTCAAATAATTTACAGTGCTTGGGAGGCAAATTGAGACCATGCCGAGGTCCAAGATTCACGGCAGTGAGTACTCTAAAGAGGCAGAGGGGCGAAAAGTGGGAGCTGGAAAGTAGGAGTTGTTGATGTAAGTTTGTTTGGACTCAACACACAGTGAGGCCACACAAACTGAAACATTGGAGTTTAGGGCAGAGAAAGTTTTATTGCAAGGCTTTGCAAGACGAAGAGGGCTCATGCCCTAAAAAGCCTCAAGCTCCCTGAAAGCTTTTGGAAAGACATTTTTAAAAGTCAAGTGAGAGAGAGATGTCTCAGGTCTGTGATCAGCTTGTGCACAATTCTCTGATTGGCTGATGGTGAAAAGGGCGGTGTCCCTGGGATTAAGTTTATCAGTGCTTTGGCTCCAGGAGACCTGGGATTATGTGCTCATGGTCATCGAGTAGTTTACCTCTTCCATTTGGTAGGGGGTTTTCACATCTGCCTGCCATGCAGGAGACCCGGGTTCAATCCCTGGGCGGGGAATATCCCCTGGAGAAGGAAAGGCAACCCACTTCTGTATATTCTTACCTGGTGAATCCTATGGACAGAGGAGCCTGGAGAGCAATAGTCCATGGGGTTGCAAAGAGTCAGACATGACTGAGCGAAAGTGCTGAGCACTTTCACATCTACAAAACAGCTCAGAAGTTTCTATCGAACACTGTTATCCAGGTACTTCAGAGAGGAGCTAAAGCAGAGGATACGGGGGAGGCCTGTCTGAGGAATCCCCCAGAGGGTCCTGCTCTGTTTCAGAGTGAGTCGAGCTCTGATTCTGCCCTTCTGGTCCCCGATCTAGCAACACCAGCAACCTCAGCCCTCCTGGAGGGAGCAGGGAAGGAGGGATCTCTAGAGTCACCCTAGCTCCAGAGAGCTGTGTCCTCAGGACAAAAGAGTGGGGTGAGAGGGGAGCTGGAAGGTGGGGATGTCCAGGCAAGCATGTATAATAACTTTGTGAATGAACCTCTTTCCTTTTGAAAAAGAGATACTAAAGAACAGCTCAGACTGCCACTTAAACTGCCCATGTCACCCACGATAGCTGGAAAAAATATCCCCATGTTTCACATCTGCACATCTAGGGCACCACATACAAAGATGGTGCTCCTGAGAACTGTAAACCAACCAGCCCTCTAAACCAGAGGTTGCAAGCCAGGGCCCATGCCCCAATCCAGCCACCTTTTGTGTTTGTAAATAGCCTCTTTTTGGAACACAGCCACAGCCTTTCATGACATATTGTCTGTGGCTGATTTCCTGCCACAAACGCAAATAGTTGCAACAGAAACAGTGCTGCCCGAAAAACCAGAAATGTTTGTTTATGTGGCCATTGACAGGAGAAGTTTGCCAAGCTCAGCTCAAAAGCGATGGTTCTCCATGCAGACTGCACACTGGAATCACATGGGGAACGTTGAAAAAAATACTGATGACTGGGGACCAACCCCAGAGATTTTATTCAATTGTTCTGAGGAACATCCTGGGCATCAGGGTGTTCAAAAAGTGTCCCCACCCCCATGATTGTGCAACAGCCAGAGTTAAAAATTCATTACTGTGGCTTCCCTGAGGCAGACACTATCAGAACTTCAGAAAGCAACAAACTACAGCATATCTGTGTTCTCTGTGGAAACAAGTGAAAAGCTAGTATTAGTATTTATCTCTGTTCCCTTAAAGAAGTGATATCACAAGTGTCCACTTAAAGACTATCTCTCTCTCTCTTTAGAGCAGCAAAAGCCAGGCATCAACAGTTCTTGTTTCTCAATGGCTCTGATAAAAGGACATGATCAATCAAGTCTTCCTAAAATCAGTGTCAAGGGGAAAAGTGACTCTTCAGATGGATTTGTCAACTTCTTTTTACTAAACAGCTAGAGCTCTAAAGACCAAAATCCTTCATGGTTCATCTTCACCGCCAGCAAAAGTGAGCATGGTACTGAATGGAAGGAACTTGAATCAGTCCAGGTGCCTTGCACATCTACATATTTCATCCTTTTATTGTTTTGTTGTTGTCGTTGTTGTTGTTGTTTGTCTTATTTTTTACTGTTCCATTGAAAAGTTTTCTCATTGATTCATATTCTTTTTTTCCAAAAAAAGACAAAAGTTAGTTAAGGTAGATGTCTTTTTCTAAAAAGATGAAAAAAAATCTTCCTAAATGAACTTTCTACATACACTTCTTAAAAAGAATGAGGTAGCTTTAAAACATGTCTACAAATTTTTCGACACTCTTAACATAGAGAAGTGGGATCCATGACCTTTCTCCTGGAGTCTGGGGCCAATGGCTGGTCTGCTAATATGTTTGTGAAGCTATGTGACCTCCAAGGCTAAGTTACAAAAGATGATGCCACTTTCACTTTATTTGCTGGAACTATGTTGGAATTTTGAGCCACCGTGTAAAGTAGTCCTACCATCCCATGGCCACCATACTGTGAGGAAACCCAACCAGCTCATGAAGAGGGAGAGACATCTGGCCAGCCTCCTGATATATTGCAAGTTTATGCTTTTCCAGCTCCTGCCCTGCCTGAGGACAACCACCTGAAATATCCCAAGCAAGAAGCCCCCAACCATCACTTCCCCAAGTCTCTGACCCACAGAGACCATAATCACTGTTGTTTTAAGTCACTATACCTTGGCAGGGTTTACTAGGCTGCAGGAGGTAAGAGTAACTCCATCCATATTAACAGTAACATGGGGGACTTCCGTGGTGGTTCAGTGGCTAAGACCCTGTACTCCCAATGCAGGGGCCCGGGGCTTGAACCCTGGCCAGAACTTGATCCCACAGGCAGCAGCTAAGAGTTTGCATGCGACAACTAAAACCCAGCACAGCTAAATAAATAAATAAACAATAACATGTATAATGACCTCCGGTAAAGGAGATTTGTGTCTCTTTTCAGTTCCCCTTTGTAACCTGATCTATTGTCAGAAAGAACCAGGTGGTGAGAAACTTTATCCATTCAGGAAAGGATCAACACTGATTACCAAGATTATGAGGGGAAAGGTTAATGGAAACTGATCAGTATCACCCATGACTTATTTGCTAAGCACAAAGGGGAGAGTCTTCCCTTACAATGGAGAGATCTGGCTGCCACCATCTTTACAGAGTAACCAATATGACATCACTAACAGCGGGACAGTCAGCCAGGTATACTGTGCTTTCTGATGTGATGTGATGCAAAGCACACGGCATCATCACCTGTGAGGTACTGTCTCCAAAAAGGTCTAACTTGAATCCAACCTAGCCTTTAAAGTTACCTTGTTTTGTGGAGAAATGAAAGGGAGGAGAGAAACTAGAGAAACAATACTATTAATAAGCGGAAACCATCAGACAAATCTAGAATGTAGGACATTCTACAAAATATATGACCTAATTTCTCCATTAAAAAAGAAAAGAGGAATGAACTGTTCTGGGTGGAGAGACCAGAAGGGCGTAACAATCCAACGCAGTGTCATTGTTGTTTGTATACTGGCTCGAAAACATCTATAAAAGACAATGTAAGGACAACCATGAGCATTTCAATATAGGCAGGTTATTAGTGAGAGTAAGAAAGCAATGGCAACCTGGTTATATATGATAATGGCATTGTAGCTATGCAGGAAAATGCCCCCTTTCGGAGATGGATGCTGAAGTCTTTAAAGGTGGTGTGCTATATTTTCCATAATTTACTTTAAAATGTTTCGGCAATGATAAAACAAGAGATGAAGCAAATTTGAAAAAAAAAAAAAAAGTGTTAATAATGGTTGAATCTGCATGGCAGATGGATAATGTTTATTCTATTATTCTTTCTACTTTGCTGTATGCTTGAAATAGTTCACGATAAAATGTTTTAAAGACTTAAAATCTTGGTGGGAGCATCCAGCTCTTCTAACTTACATGACTCCTGTTATAGTTTAAATATACTGTATATTCTTCCCAGACAGAAAAACAGCTGGGAAGCACTCACTTCACTGTCATCTGTTCTATCCAGGCTAATTTGGTTGAAAGAGGCAGAGCCTCACCTCTCCCTGAAGCTTAGTCCGAAAAAAGTATGAGACTCAGGGTTTATCATTAGGCTCAAATGACCTCATGAAGATTTCAGGATGGGAACAGAAGAGACCCAGTGTTGGGGCATGGGCAGTGGCAGGGATTAGCTCAGGAGAGCTCAGATAAATACTGCTTCCAGACTCAGTGTAGTTCCAGGACCAGATATTCTTGCCATCCCTCTGCCTGAAACCTTTCCTGGCTCATTCTCCTTTTCCTTCTCATTCTCCATATTTCAGTTCCTCTTTGCCATCCCAGCCACCTGGCACTCACTCTGCTTGTAGGATCTTGCAGCTGCAGCACCAACACCCAGCTGGCGATGATCCTACGTATTTCTGGGTTCCAATGATCAGAGTAAGAACCAGACTGGCCCAGATCATCACTGCACACTCTTTGATCAGTCCAGTCAGCAGTGGCCACAGAAGCATGGGAGCAAGTGATTAAAAAAAAAAAATCTTTTACTAAAAAAACGTTTATGGCTACTGAGGCCTCATGGATCAATTCCCTGTACATGGTGATGGGCAGGGCAGACAGTGATAACATCTCTAAAACTGAAACCTTTCCTGGCTCATTCTCCTTTTCCTTCTCATTCTCCATATTTCAGTTCCTCTTTGCCATCCCAGCCACCTGGCACTCACTCTGCTTGTAGGATCTTGCAGCTGCAGCACCAACACCCAGCTGGCGATGATCCTACGTATTTCTGGGTTCCAATGATCAGAGTAAGAACCAGACTGGCCCAGATCATCACTGCACACTCTTTGATCAGTCCAGTCAGCAGTAGCCACAGAAGCATGGGAGCAAGTGATTAAAAAAAAAAAAATCTTTTACTAAAAAAACATTTTTAATGGCTACTGAGGCCTCATGGGTCAATTCCCTGTACATGGTGATGGGCAGGGCAGACAGTGATAACATCTCTAAAATATCTTCTTCTCTGTCCAGTAGAGACCACACTGAGCCACACAGAGATATTTTCCAGGCTCTAAGGAAGACAGTCATGGATTTCTACATCTCTTCACAGGATCATCATGTCCCGTGAGATCATCATCTCGCTCATTAATATAAAGCAGTGATGGCTGAGAACACAGGGCTTCAGAGCCTGTGACTTTGCTCTGAACTGAACAGAAAAGAGGCAAAACAAGGAGATTAATCCTCCTCCTGGGTTTGACCTACACAAGTCAATCACGTACTTTCTTTGAGGTCTAGTATTACCTGGGTGGGAAACGCTGATGGAGTGAATGTCCACCGTATGTATCACATTTTGCTAGGGAGACATAGGGTCAGATACAGACAAAGGCAAAGCCTCTGTAAGACAGGATAAGACAGCATCACTGGGTGAGATGACATATACACTCCAGGAAGCATAAATAACAAAGTCATCTCCCCAGATAAGAGCTGTCACAGGCCAACATATGTTAAGTGTAAACGGAGTGCAGAGAGAGGTCAGGTAAGCTGGAACATTCAGATAAAAAGCTTTCTGGAAGGGAGTTTGGTCTTGAAGGACACACTTCAAGAGGGGGAGAACCACAAGAAAAAGGCAAGAACTGTGTCAGCCACGTCTGAAAAGCAGATAGTAAATAAACCTGGTTAGAGCAACAGGATTAAATTGTAGGCAAGTGGAGGTGATTTTGAAAGGCAGATGGAGACTAGTTTGCAGAGGAAGGCCCTGGATGTCAGGATAATGAGCTTCATCTCATGACTAAGGTTCTGGAGTCAAGAAGGGACAGGGTGAGATCAGTGTTTTAGGAAGTGCTGGTGTTGGGGGGCGGGGTGGGGGGGGGCGGTTGAGAGGCCAGAGATCCTTGCAATTTATAAAGTATTTTCACAGATGAGTCATCTAATTCTCTCCTGGCAAGTGGTTTCTTACAAGGCTTTTAGAGGCTGGTGCAGGGCAACATTCAGAAGACTACATAGACTCGAGTTACAGCAATTTTAAAAAGTACGTTACTGGCGCCAGAATGGTCAGACAGATCAATGAAGCAGAATAGAAAATCTGGAAACAGACCCAACTGTTTATATTTATATTTGTATTTATAGATAAATTTAATATTTTATCATGGTGGCATTTTAAATCAGTGAAGGAAGGAGGGCAATTTAATAAAGTTTTAAGGCAATTGGCTAAGCTCTTAGGGGAAAAAATAGGTGAGATTCCTGCCTCACAGCTTACATCAAAAATTTTTCTTAAAAGATAAAACTATAGATATCAAATGTTGGCATATATTTAATCACCTGGAGAATTTGGCATAAAGAGAGACTCCCAGGGATTCTGATTCAGTTCTTAGCGGGGGCCCAGAGACTGAGATCTATAAGCTATCCTTTGATAAACACTGGCTTAAAGTTTTACATGTAAAAGATAAAACAGTAAAAGCACTAAATATATAAATATTTATATTTTGAAAAACTGACTCCCCAAAAGTAAACACTCTTTATATGTTAATATGATATACATATATTTTTATAATGTGATATATATACAAATACATACTAACACCAGTAAGGAGATCTCTGCCTCTGTAAAGATGGAGCAGACATACATTCACTATTCCTCCCCTCGAATATAGCTAAAAACTCTGGACAGTATATATAAAACAAAGGTAGGAAGTCTCTGAAAGATGGAGGGAGGAAGACAGGCTAGCTAGGAACCTTAAGACCCAGAGATGAGTTCCCCAGGTTTTCTTTTAGCCGCATGAATTTCAGACTGGGTGATGATGAAGAAGTCTGCAACTCAGAAAGGCCGATGAGTGCAGACAAAATACCCAGAACAAGAGGCGGCTAGGTCCAGCCAAAGAACCAGGAAAAGGGCAGCCTAACAAGTCAGAAACTTTTAGACAATAACCTATCTACTCTTATCAAACACCACGGAATATTACTCACCCATAAAAGGGAATTCATTTGACTCTGTTCTAAAGAGGTGGATGAACCTAGAGCCTATTATACAGAGCAAAGTAAGGCAGACAGAAAAAGACAAATATCATATATTAACACATATATATGGAATCTAGAGAGATGGTATTGATGAACCTATTTGCAGGGCAGCAAAAGAGACACAGACATAGAGAACAGGTTTGTGGGCACAGCGAGGGAAGGAGAGGGTGGGATGATTTGAGAGAGGAGCATTGAAACATACACATCACCATACGCAAAGCAGGCAGCCAGTGGGCATCTACTGCATGGTGCAGGGAGTTCAAATCCAAGGCTCTATGATACCCTAGAGGGGTGGGATGGGGTGGGAGGTGGGAGGAAGATTCAAGAGGAAGGGGACATACCTATACTTATGGCTGACTCATCCTGATATACGGCAGAAACCAACACAATATTATAAAGCAATTATCCCCCAATTAAAAATAAATAAATATTTTTTAAAGTCAAAAAAATAAAATTCCCAAGCCTCATCCTTTCCACAGAAACAAGAATGTAACCATCATCCACAGAGGAAAATGTTTTCTGGTAGTAATAATTTGATGAAAGACATGTAGCTTAAGAAAAACAGTGCTTCACTCTGGTGGTGGTTTAGTTGCTAAGTCATGCCTGACTCTTGCCATCCCATGGACTGTAGCCCACCAGGCTCCTCTGTCCATGGGATTCTCCAGGCGAGAATACTGGAGTGGGTTGCCATTTCCTTCTCCAGAGGACTTTCCTGATCCAGGAATCGAACCCAGGTCTCCTGCATTGCAGGCAGGTTCTTTACCAACTGAACTATGAGGGAAACTCCCCAAAATAAATAAATATCTTAAAGGAAAAAAAAAATTTTTTCCAAGCCTCATCCTTTCCACAGAAACACTAATCTAACTGCCATCCCCAGATGAAGACAACTTTATGAGAGCTCCAGAGTCCAGGTGAGAGGGCCAGCATGCCAGCAGAGTGCAAAATCCAAGTACAGCTGCAATGAAATGAGCAAAAAGAACAGCTGCTCTTTACCTGCATTATGAATCCCCTAAGCCAGCACTAGTGGTAAGGAGCTTGCCTGCCAACGCAAGAGACATGAGACGCGGGTTCAGTCCCTGGGTCAGGAAGATCCCCTGAACGAGGGCATGGCAACCCACTCCAGTGTTCTTGCCTGGAGAAGTCCATAGACAGAGGAGCCCGGCGGGCTACAGTCCACAGGGCTGCAGAGAGTCAGACACGACTGAAGTAACTTAGCGCACAAGCCAGCACTACTCAGGAGCAAGACAAATCCCATGGGCTCACGATTTCAGCCTCCACAGCCTTTAACAGTGCTGCCCAAGAGGCCCGCCTTTGTCTCATCTCACCCATTTTACTGAGGGAATCAGCATGGCCAGATTGTGCAGAGGCAGCTAAGAACAAAGAAACCAGCTCACACATCTCAACAACTGGCAGGACCCTGCTAGAATACACATTCCTCTCAAGCACACAAGGAACATTCTCCAGGATAGATCACATGCTATATTATAAAACAAGACTTAACAAATTTTAAAAGGATGAAAGCATGCCAAATATCTCTTCCAACCACCATGGATTAAAACTAGAAACCAGTAACATAAGGAAAATGGGAAATTTTTATAAACATAGGGAAATTAAATAGCACACTCATAAGCAAATATTGGGCCAAATGAAAAGATCAAAAGAGAATTTTAAAAATACCTTGAGGCAGACAAAAATGAAAACACAACAGATCAAAACGAGACTCAGCAAAAGCAATGCTAAGTGAAAAGTTTATAGCAATAAAAGCCTACATTAAAAAAGGATAAGGATCTCAGGAAAACAATCTAACTTTATACCTAAAGGAACTAGATAAAGAAAAGCAAACTAAATCCAAAGTTACCAGAAGGAGGGGAATAATAAGGATTAGAGCAAAAATAACTAGAAAATAAAAAGACAATAGGAAAAAAATCAATGAAACTGAGAGTTGGTTTTTGAAAAGATAAACAAAATTGACAAACCCTTATTCAGACTATGAAGAAAGAGAAGAGAAGAGAAAAAGAGAAATGAAGCGAGAGAGAAGACTCAAATAAAATGAGAAATGGAAGAGGAGACGTTATACCTGATGCCACAGAAGTAAAGATCATGAGATACTTGTGAACAATTAAAGATCAACAAATCGAGCAACCTAGAAGAAGTGGATTAATTTCAGAAACATACAACCTACTAAGAAGAAACAGAAAGCCTGAACAGACCCATGACAAATTTGGAGATTGAATCAGTAATCAAAAATCTCCCAATAAAGAAAACCCCAGGACCAAATGGTTTCACAGGTGAATAGTATCAAACATTTAAATAATGAATACCAATAATATCTGCTTAAGCTTTTCTCAAAATATAGAAGAGGAAAGTGAAGGGTGAAGTTGCTCAGTCGTGTCCGACTCTTGGTGACCCCATGGACTGTAGCCTATCAGGCTCCTCCATCCATGGGATTTTCCAGGCAAGAGTGTTGGAGTGGATTGCCATTTCCTTCTCGAATAGAAGAGGAAACACTTCCAAATTCATTTTATGAGGCCAGCATCACCCCGATGCCAAAGCCAAACAAAGACATCATAAGAAAACTGCAGCCCAACATCCCAGTGAACATAGATGCGAGAATCCTCAACAAAATATTAGCAAACCAGATTCAACAGCACACTAAAAGAAACAGACAGCATGACAAAGTGGAATTCATCCCTGAGGTGCAAAAATGGTTCACTATCCCCAAATCAATAAATGTGACACCATACATTAGCAGAATGAGGGTAAAACTGCATGATCATTTCAACAGATGCAGAAAAAATCTTTCATCAAAATTCAACACTTTTTCACAATTGTGGAAGAAAATATTCTCAAAACATCTGATAAGACGCTAATATCCAAAATATATAAGGAACTCCTACAGCTCAAAAGCAAAAAAAAAAAAAAAATTCAAAAATTAAGCAGAAGACTTGAATAAACATTTTTCCAAAGAATATGTACAAATGGCTAACAGACACATGAAAAGATGTTCTATATCACTAACCATCAGGGAAATGTAAATCAAAACCACAACATGATATCACTTCTCACCTGTTAAAAAGACTATTATCAAAACAAAAGCTAAAAAAGAAACAAGTATTGACAAGAACCTGGAGAAAAGACAATCCTTATGCACTGTTGGTGGAGAATGTAAACCGGCAGAGGCTCATCAAAAAATTAAAAAGAAAACTACCAGGTGTTGTGTTAGTTGCATTCGCCTCTGCGATCCCATGGACTGTAGCTCACCAGGTTCCTCTGTCCTCAAGACGGAAGCAGAGTTGAGAGGCAGGAAGACATTACCAGAGATTCTCTATCTTATCTTTATTTTTTGCCAATTTTCACCCTCTAATATTCTAACAACAAATATAAATTACTTGCACAGTTTTTAAAGGAAAAATAAGAGCTTGAATAATTGGAATGATTTCTATTTTGTTTGAGTTTGGTTTTCATTTTAAATTTACATCATCTATAAATTCTAGTCTGGTGTAAACTGGTGTAAGCTGAGACTAAACACTTAACCTAGCCATAAACACCTTCTCTGACCCACTAAATGGGGCTTCCCTTATATCTCAGCTGGTAAAGAATCTGCCTGCAATGCAGGAGACCTGGGTTCAACTCCTGGGTCGGGAAGACTCTCAGGAGAAGGAAATGGCAACTCACTCCAGTATTCTCGCCTGGAGAATCCCATAGACAGAGGAGCCTGGCAGGCTACAGTCCATGGGATTGCAAAGTGACTAAACAACCACCAGAGTGAAGCACTGTTTTTCTTAAGCTACATGTCCTTCATCAGATTATCACTACCAGAGAACATTATAAAACAGTGAGCAAAATAAAGGAGAACATGCCTGGAAGTACATTTGCTGATGAAAAATAAAATAGGAACTTTATTATTTTTTTTCCTTTGAGTACATCCAAATAACAAATTATGTTTAAACAGGAAGAACAAAGCTGACCCATGTGTGCCCACATGCACACACATACACACACATGAGGTCCCAATAAAAAACCAGTATGACATAGATAGATCCCCAGAATAGGATCCCCCAAGAGCAATACTCAAGTAGCTCATATGGACTCATGTAGGTAAATTAAAGCAAATGAATCTTTTAAGAGTCAAGCCATAGTTTCTATGGGAGTTTTATGGGGGCTCTTCAGGAATACTCACAACCTGAAAATAAAATAAAATAAAATAAAATCTCTTGCTCAGCTGGAACAAAGTTGTAATTGGAGGCTGTGCCTTTACGACCACAAAAGCGTCACTAGAAATATCATCCCCACCGTGGAAAGTGTTAGACCTTGGCCCTCAACAGTAGGTATTGACCCAGATTACCCAGATAAATGCATGAGCCCTTGCAATCACCTGGAACTCAAAGCACACTCGGTGCTATAAGAGAATGGAAGTGGACCCTGGCCGCAGACATGGCCTGTGTTCAGCACATGACTGGAGCTTCCTGCAAGTTGGCTGATTTAATCCTCACTTCTACCCTTCAAGTTCTCTATTATTTCTGTTACACAAAAGATGACCAAGGCCAAAGTAAAAGAAGTGTGGGGAATAAATTTTAATTTAATTCAGTTGCATCTAAGAGGGGCTCTCAGAAAAGCTTTGTCTATGGGATGCTCCAAGCAAGAATACTGGAGTGGGTTGCCATGCCCTCCTCCAGGGATCTTCCCCAGCCAGGGATCAAACCCATGTCTCTTCAGGCTCCTGAATTAGCACGCAGGTTCAGTTACCACTCCTGCCACCTGGGAAGTCAGGATATTCAAAGGAGTCTTCAATAGAAGCATCCCGTCCCCTGGGGTGGTTTTCTTGGGTGGATGCTACTGTGTCCCAGCCCCCATTAACCCCACCTTAAGCTCCAGGTACAGTTGAGCAGTCTTTCTCTCCACCCTGGTTGAAACCTGCTCCCAAGCAAGCCAGCTGCATTTGGCTCTTTAAATTTTAACAGGCATTTAAACCACCACTCTCTTTCCTAGGGGAATTTGCACTTTAATCCTTAACTCCTTTTGCTTTCCAAGCAAAAGGAGAGGAGAAAGGTGCTTTGAAGCAAATAGCCCTTTTTCAGTTCAGTTCAGTCGCTCAGTCGTGTCCGACTCTTTGCGACCCCATGAATCGCAGCATGCCAGGCCTCCCTGTTCATCACCATCTCTCGGAGTTCACTCAGACTCACATCCATCGAGTCAGTGATGCCATCCAGCCATCTCATCCTCGGTCGTCCCCTTCTCCTCCTGCCCCCAATCCCTCCCAGCATCAGAGTCTTTTCCAATGAGTCAACTCTTTGTATGAGGTGGCCAAAGTACTAGAGTTTCAGCTTCAGCATCATTCCCGTCAAAGAAATCCCAGAGCTGATCTCCTTCAGAATGGACTGGTTGGATCTCCTTGCAGTCCAAGGGACTCTCAAGAGTCTTCTCCAACACCACAGTTCAAAAGCATCAATTCTTCGGCGCTCAGCCTTCTTCACAGTCCAACTCTCACATCCATACAGCCCTTTTTAGTCCCCGTGAAATCCCATCAGTAGGGGGCCTCTGATGGGCTCCGTGAGATAAAAGAGATATTAGGAAACCATGCTCTCTGCATCGGCTACATAGTCTTCAGGGTCCCGTACAAAATTAAAATGCAGGGTCTGTTCAGAAATTGTTCAGAATTTTAAGACTGTGATGGCACAGTGTGAAACTGAGCACCGGTCACAGCCCACGAACCCAGCCCTGCCCACGCTGGTGTTTTACCACCACGACCCGGGCCGCCTGCTTAGGCCCGGAGCCGCACCTCGGCCTCCCTGCCCTGGGGTTGCAGGAGCACGTCCACTCCTGCCTTCCTTCCCGCTGCCTGTGGCCCCTGGCCCGCCCACTCAGCTCCCTTCTTCTGCCAGGGTCCTGGCTCCAGGAGATACCTGCCTCTCTTGCCCCCCTGGATAAGCGCACAAGCCCTTCTCACGGTGAGCACGTCACTCAGCTTCTGTGCTTATGGCACAGGGAGCTCAGCTCGATGCTCTATGATGACCGGGACGGGTGGGATGAGAGAGCGGGTGGGGGGAGGCCTGAGAGGGTGGGGCTAGATGCACACACGCAGCTGCCTCACCGCGCTGTACAGCTGACACTGACGCAGCACCTACAGCCCTACTGTGCCGACCAGGCCCGTCTAGTCAACGCTGTGGCTTTTCCAGCGGTCATGCATGGATGTGAGAGCTGGACCATAACAAAAGCTGAGCGCCGAAGAGTTGATGCTTTTGAACTGTGGAGTTGGAGAAGACTCTTGAGAGTCCCTTGGACTGCAAGGAGATCCAACCAGTCCATCCTAAAGGAAATAAGTCCTGAATATTCATTGGAAGGACTGATGTTGAAGCTGAAACTCCAATACTTTGGCCACCTGATGAGAAGTACTGACTCACTGGAAAAGACCCTGATGCTGGAAAAGATTGAAGGCAGGAGGAGAAGGGGACGACACAGGATGAGATGGTTAAATGGCACCACCAATGCAATGGACATGAGTTTGAGCAAGCTCTGGGAGTTGGTGATGGACAGGGAAGCCTGGTGTGCTGCAGTCCATGGGGTCACAAAGAGTCAGACATGACTGAGCGACTGAACTGAACTGAAAGCAATTATACTTCAATAATAAAAAAAAAAATTTTTTTTTATTTTTTTTTAACACCAAAAACATTTTGTACTGGGGT
Organism: Cephalophus harveyi; assembly: GCA_006410635.1. Taxonomy (NCBI): domain Eukaryota; kingdom Metazoa; phylum Chordata; class Mammalia; order Artiodactyla; family Bovidae; genus Cephalophus; species Cephalophus harveyi. The sequence goes on along the minus strand of SJYT01079346.1, from coordinate 829,386 downwards.
ATAGCTGATTAACAATGCTGTCGTAGTTACCGGGAAACAGCGAAGGGCCTCAGCCATACATATGCATGTATCCATTCTCCCCCAAAACCCCCTCCCATCCAGTTTGCTCAAACTCATGTCCATTGAGTCAGTGATATTGTCCAACTATCTCCTTCTCTGCCACCCCTTTCTCCTCTTGCCCTCAGTCTTTCCCAGCATCAGTGTCTTTTCTAACGAACTGGCCTCTCTGCATTGGGTGGCCAAAGTATTGGAGCTTCAGTTTCAGCATCAGTCCTTCCAATGAATATTCAGGACTGATTTCCTTTAGGATGGACTGGTTGGATCTCCTTGCTGTCCAAGGGACTCTCAAGAGTCTTCTCTAGCACCACAATTCAAAAGCACCTTCTGAGGTCTGTAAAATAGATCTCAGAAGGGTCCGCCTGGAGACAGAAGGAGGAAGTGTTTATCTAGGCACTCTTGTCCCTGTTGGTCAAAGGTAGTCACGTAAGCACTAACTCCTGAACTTCTGGGTTGAGCTTCGCCTCCCAACCCCAGATATAAGCGAAGTTTCAAGGTGGGAAGAGAAAGGTAGGGAGACTTAGGATATGTCCCTCTCTGTACCCACACAAAGCTCACCTGCTCGTACGTGCTAAGTCGCTTCAGTCATGTCCGACTCTTTACGACCCTGTGGACTGTAGCCTGCCAGGCTCCTCTGTCCAAGGGACTCTCCAGGCAAGAATACTGGAGTGGGTTGCCAGAAGCCTGCTCAGAACCAACCATTACAATAGGAGCTGATGCAAGACGTGGGGTCCAGAAGATATGCAGCGACCCACACAGTATCCATCCAAGAGGGTTACTGTGAAAAGGAAAAGAGAAAGGAGAAATGTCAGCTCCCTTAGCTCTGAGCCTGGCACACAGCACATGCACAGAGAATCCCAGCTGGTATTGCTGTAAGTAGTATTATTATTGGACCCTTTGTTCCTCAAGTCTGAAGATGCAGCCTGGCAGAACAGCAGGTGTCTTTTTCCCTCTACTAAACAGTTTACATCTTGGAGCAGCTTCGGATTTGGTGACATCCAAGACCCTGGGACTTCTAATTGCTCTGAAATGACACCCCGGGCAGGTCCCTGGAAGAGTGTTTATTCCCACTGTTCTTTCCCCGTGGAAAGCCCTGCTTGAAAATAGCCAGATGAGCACAAAACCCACATGTACTTGAAGGGCTGGCTTAGAAGTGTTTGGACATTTTTACCTCTTTCTTTCCACTTTTAAGAAGAAAGCTATTCAAACAGTGAGGTCATAATTACACAAAATTTCTCAGGTCTAAATGCACAGTAAAAATTAATAATCTCTGACTTAGGAACCAAAATGACATCAGGGGAAAAATAATGACAATGCCGTCCAGCCCAACAGAACCAAGAAAATTTTCCAATACGCAGCTTGAAACCCAGAGGAGGCACAGGGATCATTCCCGATGATGCCACTCTGATGTGAAGAACTCATGGGTGGCATTTGATTTTAACTCAAAGTCAGTAAAAATGTCAAGTACTAAAAGAAAGCTCCCATCTTAACCAGATGATTTATCCTCAAAAACCTGTGGGATGCTCAGACTTTGCATTTGCTTGTTCTCTTTCCCTAGAGCAATCCCATCTCTTCTCCCCCATGGCACCAGTAAAACAGCAATTAACAGAAGTATATGGGGGAATGGAGTGTTCTAGTTAATTGAATTTTCTAGTTAAAGAAAGGCTAGTTCCCTAACAACCCTTTCATCCAATGAAGTCCAAAACATCTGAGTCCACTTTCCTATATCACAAAGTAAATGCTAGGGAACAGAATGGAATCTTTGTTTTAGAATTCAGTCTCATCTAACCTTTAGGGCTTCTTCATGCTGTGCACTTAAGAGAAAAGTGAATAGGAGATGGCGTTGTTTGAGAGTCAGACTTATAATCAAATCCCCAGGCTGTCTCTTACTAGCAATGTGAGACATTACACAGATTACTAAGCACTTTGAGCCTCTGTTTTTGGTTATTTTTGAAATGAGTGTAATAATATCTACACCATAGAGGTTCCATGCGTCTGATACATAGAAGACCCGCAGTGCATACATGCTAAGTCACTTCAGTTGTGTCTGACTCTGTGTGCAACCCTGTGGACTATAGCCCACCAGGCTCCTCTGCCCATAGGACTCTCTAGGCAAGAACACTGGAGTGGGTTGTCATGCCTTCCTCCAGGGGATCTACCCAACCCAGGGGTCAAACCCAAATCTCTTATGACTCCTACATTGGCAGGTGGGTTCTTTACCACTAGTGCCACCTGGAAAGCCCCAAGACACTCAAACAGTCAGTTCATTCACTCAGTCGTGTCCACCTCTTTGTGATCCCATAGACTGCAGTACATCAGGCTTCCCTGTCCATCACCAACTCCTTGAGTTTACCCAAACTCATGTCCATTGAGTCAGTAATGACATCCAACCATCTCATCCTCTGTCTTCCCTTTCTCCTCCTGCCATCAATCTTTCCCAGCATCAGGGTCTTTTCAAATGAGTCAGTTCTTCATATCAGGTGGCCAAAGTATTGGAGTTTCAGCTTCAGCATCAGTCCTTCCAATGAATATTCAGGACTGATCTCCTTTAGGATGGACTGGTTGGATCTCCTTGCAGTCCAAGGGACTCTGAAGAGTCTACTCCAACCCCACAGTTCAAAAGCATCAATTCTTCGGTGCTCGGAATTCATCAATTCTGTTAAGAATTCATCAATTCTTCCAGCTTTCTTTATAGTCCAACTCTCACATCCACACATGACTACTGGAAAAACCATCTAGATGGACCTTTGTTGGCAAAGTAATGTCTCTGCTTTTTAATATGCTCTCTACATTGGTCATAGTTGTTTTCCAAGGAGCATCTTTTAATTTCATGGCTGGAGTCACCATCTACAGTGATTTTGGAGCCCCCAAAATAAAGTCTGTCACTATTTCCATTGTTTCCCCATCTATTTGCCATTAAGTGATGGGACCGGATGCCATGATCTTAGTTTTTTGAATGTTGAGTTTTAAGCCAACTTTTTCAATCTCCTCTTTCTCTTTTATCAAGAGGCTCTTTAGTTCTTCATTTTCTGCCATAAGGGTGGTGTCATCTGTATATCCGAGGTTATTGATAGTTCCCCCGGCAATCCTGATTTCAGCTTATGCTTCATCCAGCCCAGCATTTCGCATGATGTACTCTGGATATAAGTTAAATAAGCAGGATGACAATATACAGCCTTGATATACTCCTTTCCTCATTTGGAACCAGTCTGTTGTTCCATGTCCAGCTCTAACTGTTGCTTCTTGACCTGCAAACTGACACTCAATAAAATGACACTCATGATTGTCTTCAGGGCTCACAGTTTAAAGCTGTAGAAGATAGAGAAGGTGTACGAGATGGTGCTAAGTCGTACTGATGCCAGGAGGCCCTCTATGAGTTTCTTTACCACCAAAAAAGTCCTGGGTCTGCCCATTCCTCTCTTATTTGCATCTTTCTCATGAAAGAGAAAACTGTACTCTGTTTAGCTGGTCTTACAAATTCTTTAGTTTAAATGTCGTGACTCTATGCTCACCCTCTGTCTAGTACACATAATATGTGAAGGAACAGAACAGATATCATGGTTGTAGAACCAGAAAGCAGCTTCCATCCCAGTGTGACTTATGAGACACCATGAGGCCTTGCCTGATCAAACACACTCTCCCCAAACTGTCACATGACTTAAATTTCTCCCACAGAAGTTGTTCATTCCGGTTAAGGCATTTCTCTAGAGGGCTCCATTGGTTGCCAATGAAAGAAATCTGTTCTTTCAAGAGATTTGATCAAAACTTAGCTGTCTGGTCTCTATTCTTCACTCTATGCTAAGGCATCCTTATTCATAGCTCTGGGTTGGATCACCAACCTCCAGCTTCAGCCCAAATCATTCCTCCAAAACATCATAACCAGATAATTGAGTGGCCTTGAACATCTCCATTCAGATGTCTTAAAAGCAAGCCATAATAATTAGGTCCACACTAACTCCACACCCACCTGGCTCCAAGGCTTTCTGTCTCAATGATTGGCACCATTTATCATCCAGCCACGCAAGCCAGAGACTTGAGACACATCCTTCACGAATACTTCTCTTTCCTTGCCAAAGCACTAAGTCCTGTTGATTTAACCTGCTCGGGATCTTTTGAATCAGTCTACTTCTCTGAGTCTTCTCTGAGTCAATCACTGCTGTTCCTTAATCCAATCTGATATGACATCCCCACTAGACTTTCATTATCTAATGATATCCCCTTAAATCTCTTATCCAAATCTCATCCTTGTTAAAAAATAAAATGAGATTCATTCATGCCTCTCCCCCATGCAGATCATTTTAAGATTTTTCAGAATCATTAGGATAAGGTCCAAAATGTTTGGCATGGCACGTTAAGCCCTGTGGGAGCCACCACCTGTCTCTCCAGCCACGTATCTCTCCACCCCTCCCCTCCTTTACTTCAGCCAGTCTCATCATCTTTCAGTTTTCCCACACACACACTACGCCTTTCCACTTAGAGGGCTTTGAAAAAGCTGTTCTCATAGCTTGAAATGCTTCCCTCAATTCCATTTCTGTTCCATACTTAATGTTTAATCAAGCCCCAAATTTTAGCCCAGACAGTAACTTCCTTAGAGAGTCTTCCATGATCCCCAAAGGGAATCACTGATTTGTTGAGGGGCTGGGCTACACAACCATTGGAGGATAGATTAGAATTGACTAAACATATTTTCAAAACATATGTGCTTTTCAACACTGGCCTGATCTAAGCTCAGTCATTCTCTCTCAAACACACACACACACACACACACACACACACAATGCCTCTATCACCAGATTCTCATTTGATACTCACATATGCCCCAGTGAGATACCATTCATTATTATTATCAGTCATTACTATGAGTGGGATTGTGTTATGAGCTTCAGCAGCATGGAAATGGAAAAAATACTGAGAATTACCCTTCTAGATGGCCTTTAAGCTGTCTTCCAATGACAAGCTTGTAATTCTCTGATGTGCAAGCTATCATGCCAGGACCAGACATTCCCACAGGCACTCTCTGGCAGCACAAGGTGTGAACACCCAGTAAAGCTGGGGTTGCCAGAAAAAACATACGTGATATTTTATCTGAAATATTTGAATTTCAGAAAAACAACAAATAACTTTTCAGCGTAAGTATGTCCTAAATCTCACATGGGATATACTTATGCTAAAAAAATTATTTGTTGTTTATCTGAAATTCAAATTTAAGTGATATCTTTATATTTTTAATTGTTAACTCTGACACCCTACATGAGATAAATCTTTGGTAAATAGGAGATAGGTGATGGTTAAATTCTTCTCCCTCCCCACAGACTGTCTTGAGACACAGAAGTTTGTATAATGTGATGGGTCCTGCAAAATTCAGCAATCAGCATCCCTGATGGGAGGAAGTGGCCAGCATCCTCACATCAGCTTCCCCACCTTTCCTGACTCCTGCCCTTCTTCACTCCTGCTTCCTTGGGACCAAACTCTCTAAGAAGCTTTGGTCTCCATCCAAGCTTTGGCCTTAGGTTCTGCTTCTTAGGAAACCTTATCCATCAAGAAAGAAAGGGAAAATCAACTGTGGTTTATTCATTGGATGGAATTCTATACAATGGTTAATGTATAAGAGTTAGATTCATATGAATCAACATGGATAGATTTCAAAATTGATGATGAATAGCAAATTACCAAAGGCTGTATATAGCTTTTATTATTTACTATTTACTACTTCTGTCTCGTTCAATGCATGGAACAATAACTGCATTGTTTGGAAGCATATAAATATAGTAAAAGATAAAATTATGGGTGAAAATCAAACAAGCCAACTTAAGGAGGTTGGTTCTGTCTGGTGAGAGAAAGAGGGAAGAAGGGACAAGGAAAGGGGTCAGTGTAGAGATATTTTTAACTGTGATCTTTTATTTCCCAAAGAAAAAAGCTATCTGAAGCAAATATTGCAAAATCTTAATGTCTGTTCATTGTAAATGGTGGATATATGGTACATAGTTCTCAAAATATGATATATAAATCTATACTCTCCTGTATGGTTGACATTTCACAATTTTTAAAAACCTAATGGCATTTAAAATCAGTTGCTTCTAGTTGGCCAACAGGTAGGTGAAAAGATGCTCAACATTGCTAGTCATCAGGGAAATGCAAACCAAAGCCACACTGAGATATCACCTCATACCTGTCAGAGTGGCTATCACTGAAAAGACCAAAAATAACAAATGTTGGTGAGGATGTGGAGGAAAGGGAACCTTCGTACACTGCTGGTGGAAATGTAAACTAGTGTAATCACTGTGGAAAATAGTATGGAGGTTTCTCAAAAAAAAAAACAAAACTAGAACTACTATATGACCCAGCAATTTCACTCCTGGGTATATACCTGAAAAATAACATTAATTTGAAAAGATATGTACACCCCAGTGTTTACAGCCACATTAGTTACAATTGCCAAGCAATGGAAGCAACCTAAGTGTCAAATGGAAAAGAAAGTAAGTCACTCAGTTGTGTCCAACTCTTTGTGATCCCAAGGACTATACAGTCCATGGAATTCTCCAGGCTAGAATACTGGAGTGGGTGGCCTTTCCCTTCTTCCAGGGGATCTTCCCAACCCAAGAATCAAACCCAAGTGTCCTGCATTGCAAGTGGATTCTTTACCAGCTGAGCCACAAGGGAAGCCCAAGAATACTGGAGTGGGTAGCCTATCCCTTCTCCAGCAGTTCTTCCTGACCCAGGAATCAAACCAAGGTCTCCTGCATTGCAGACAGATTCTTTATCAACTGAGCTATCAGGGAAGCCCATCCAATGGATAAATTGGTAAATAAGTGGTATATACATATACACAGGCTTCCCAGGTGGCACTTGTGGTAAAGAATCTGCCTACAAGGCAGAAGACAAAAGAGACACATGGGTTCAATCCCTGGGTCAGGAAAATACCCTGGAAAAGGAAATGGCAGTCTACTCCAGTATTCTTGCCTGGAAAATCCCATGGAAGAGGAGCCTGGTGGGCTGCAGTTCATGGGGTCACAAAGAGTAAGACACAGTTGAGCAAATGAACATGCCACACATATGTATACACAGTAGCATACGACTCAGCTACAAAAAAGAATGAAATTTTGCCATTTGCAATAACATAGATAGACTTGGGAGGCATAATGCTAAGGGAAATAAATCAGAGAAAGACAAATACTGTATGATATCAGTTATATGGGAAACCTGAAAAATACGACTAGTGATTCTAACAAAAAAGAAATAGACTCACAGATATAGAGAAAAAACTAGTGTTTACCAGGGAGGAGACAGAAAGGAGATGGGGCGGGGGGGAAATAAAGAGACAGGAAATGAAGAGGTACAAACATGTGTGTAAAATAAGCTACGAAGATATATTGTACAACACAAGGAATATAGATACTATTTCATAAGTTGAGTTTATTTTACAAATGGAACTGTATGTTTTTTATTTTTCTATTTATAAATATTTCTATAAATAGAAATACTTCTAATTATAAAAATGGAGTTAAACCTTTAAAATTGTGAATCACTATATTGTATACCTATTACTTAGGGCTTCCAAAGTGGCACTACCGGTAAAGAGCCCACCTGCCAATGCAGGAGACACAAGAGACATGGGTTCAATCCCTGGGTCGGGAAGATTCCCTGGAAGAGAGCATGGCAACCCAGTCCAGTATTCTGGCCTGGAGAATCCCATGGACAGAGGAGCCTAGCAGGCTGCAGTCCCTGGGGTTGCAAAGAGTTGGATATGACTGAAGCAACAGCATGCCCGCACACCTCTTACTTATATAACACGGTACATCAACTACACTTCAATGTAAATAAAATTAAAATTAAAGAATAGTTTTGAGCAGAAAAGTAAAAAGAGATGCATTAGATATTTTGTAAATCATCAGCTTCTGGCTTAACAAAGGACAAAGCAAGTAGAAATTGACCTCAGCTGCACAACAGAAGACATGAGAAGCTCTGTAACACCAAACGTGAATTTCCCAGACAGAATGTGGAGTCTCTCAATCTTTTAACTGCTATGCACCAAGCTTTGTGTAAGGCATCTTAGTAGGTATTTTGGAAGAGATGATTGTATATAAAACAGTTCAGTACCCAAAAGAGTTTATAATTTGAATGGTCCTACTTACAAAAGAACTATTTTCTAAATACTTATTTAGAAGTCATTTGGTTAGAATCCAAGCCTCAAGGAAGATTTCCCCATAGAGAAAAACATCTTATCAACCGTGGTTAAGTTTGTAAGTTATCCCTCAGAAGGCTTATTTATTCTATAATACAAAATTATTGGATTCCAGGGTTGGAAGGGATCTTAAGGTAATTGAAACTCTGTACATTTACAGGAAAAATAGTAGAAAACAAGTTTTGAAACTAGTAATGAAACAGCTCAGAAAAACAATAGAGTAGAATAAGAAATGGCTTTTTTCATTATCTTCAATGTTCAAGTTTGAGGAAAAGGAGAATTAATTAAAGGCAGGTTGGAAAGCAAGGGAAGCTTTTAGAAACTCTTGTGGGGGTGGGAGGAGACGGTGGACATTCCAAAGGCTTTTGAGGTTGATGGTCTTGACTTTCTCATCATTTATAGTTTCTACATACACTTTAAGCAAAGAGCTTTTCATTCCCTTGATATTTAAGTTATCACTGATGGTCTCAAACTCATTTATCTGCCATAATTAGGAATCTATGACTCAATGAATTGAATCCAGAAAAGACAATGTGTATGTGCCTTAAAGAGACTGCCTTGGGGGCGGGGGGTCTTAGCTAAGTTCTGAGTGGATCAGGAAAGAAAAAAGAAACAAGCAGAAGTGGACCAGGGTGTTGGCACAAGCCTCTTAAGGGAGAAAACAAATAAATTTATATTTTAAAAAAGTAATAAATAAATTTTAAAAAAAGAAACCATATAAATCAGGCATGCCTTGTACTGGCCACCAAGTGTGTACTGGCCAGAGACAGTGTGGTTATGTCAGAACAGAAGCCGAGTACAAACCACACACACATTCCTCATCAAAGGAGACATGGAAGTGCTGCAGGGTCCAGCAGTTCCACTCCTAGGTATTCACCCGGAAGAACTGAACACAGGGTCTCAAAGAGATACTTACACTGACCTCATCCCTGGTGGCTCGGAGGTTAAAGCGTCTGCCTCCAATGCGGGAGACCCGGGTTCGATCCCTGGCTCGGGAAGATCCCCCAGAGAAGGAAATGGCAACCCACTCCAGTATTCTTGCCTGGAGAATCCCATGGACGGAGAACCTGGTGGGCTACAGTCCACGGGGTGGCAAAGAGTCGGACACGACTGAGCGACTTCACTATACTATTACAGCAGTATTGTGCACAATAGGCAAAAGGTAGAGCAGCCTACGTGCCCATCAGCGGATAAACAAACTGCGGTACATGCATGCAACCGACTATCATTCAGCCTTAAAAAGGAAGGAAAATCTAACACTTGGCACAGCATGGACAAAACTTAAAGACAGTATACGAAGTGAAATAAGCCAGTCCCAAACATACATACTGTGTGCCTCTACTCACATGCAGTACCTACCAGCAGCAAATCCACAGACTGAAAATAGAATGGTGGTCACCAGGCTGGGAAGAGAGGGAGTGGGGAGTTGTTTTTTAATGGGTGTAGAGGTTCAGTTTTGCAAGATGAAAAGAGTTCTGGGGTTGGATGAAGGTTGTGATTGCCCACCAATGTAAAGGTACTTAGTACTGCTGAACTGTCCACTTAAAAATGGTTAAGAAGGTAAATTTTATGTCGTATGTATCTTACCACAATTAAAAATGAATTAATTAATTAAAATTTAAAAAAAAAAACACAGAGAAGCATGGGAGAGATGTTGGTGGGGCAAATAGAGTGGCCTCAAGGAAGATGAAAGAAATCTGGGAGCTATAATAAGATCACTCACAGGACAATCACTTACGGACAATCTCCTTTTCTATTAACATAGCTCCTGTGCTTTCTCTTCTTCACTTTATCACCATTGCAACCAGATGTCCCCATGGCAGTGCTCTGAGGTCTCTCTCCTCTCAATCCCAAGGTCAGTGAAGGTAGGAGGCTCATCTGCAGAGTCTACCACTCTATCCCCCAGGCCATCATGCTGACTGAGGTCTGGAGGGACTTAATAATATTTGTGCCATGAATGAATCTGTAACCACAGGAATAATCATCTCTTAAAAGTCAAATTGCAGTAAAAGAAAGCAATTTCAAGAAGTAGACTGTAACTGAAAAGTAAATGCTACAAGTAATAAGATGTATGATGTCACTGTGCCTTGGGAGGTCTGTGTGAGGAGAAGGGAGGTGGGCTGAGCCCTAACCCCATCCCCACTCCATTTTGCTGTGTAACACCCAGCTCACCTGTGGATATTTTACTGCTATTCCACACTGAACATGACCCGCTTACCAAAATTAAATACAGATAGTTGTACTTCCAAGGTCATCTGATTTTATTTGCAAAGTTTCTCTTTTTCTTATGGGTCTGTGATTAATCAGGAGAAAATTGGTGTGATTAATAGGATCTTAAAGTTCTGATCCTGCAAATACCAGTTTCTCTGAGCTGTACCTACTACCTCTTTAAAATTGACATGGCCTTAAAATTAAATTTCTTGGCATCCTAGGTCTGATGAATTCCTAACCAAATTAATTAAAGCTCTTTGTAAAAACCGTGTGTGTATACACACTGAGAGAGGAAGAGCGGGGAGGGGGGGGAGGAAATAAGACCTTGAATTTACACAACATCTTCAAAAGGGATGCCTCATTTATCTACCCAAAGAAAGAATGAGAGGGGGGAAAAACTCTCTTTAAAATTGGCATAGCCTAAACATTAAACTTCCTGGCATCCCAGGTCTAATGAACTCCTAATAAAATAAATTAAAGCTCTTTGTAAATAAAACTATACGTGTATGATGAGAGCAAGACCTTGAATTTATGCAACAGCTTCAAACCAAGGGCCTCATATACCTGTCAAAAGAGAGAAAACAGAGAAATAAAAACTCTCTCTGAGTAACAAATGGATAAATATTAGTAGTATTAGTCAGTAGTATTAGTTAGTAGTATTAGCATTGTCTAGAATATGAATACCAGAAGCAAAAAAATGACTAGCCAACTTGCCCAAGGTCACTCTGGAAGTCCGTGATGGGATGAGAACAGAACCCAGGTTTCCAGGCTCCTGGCCCAGCGCATTTCTCTCGGGGCCATAAATTATGAGACTGTTTGGGTCTTTAGATTCTCCAGATGTTGCCATCTCCTCAACGTCCTTGTGCTGCCACCCAATGCTTTCACATTTTTTATGAAGTTAGATGAAAGTCTCCCTTCTCCTGACAGCTTTATTACCCCCAGAAACCATTATCTCCCTCTAACTCATAAAGTTATACTCAATTGTTGGTGCAGTAACCAAACAGGAGTCAAAGACATTTCTGTGATTGATGTGCCCTTCAGGGGAAAAACAGCTGAAAATATTACTGCTTTGATATTCCCATTTTTTTCCAGGCCTAAAGGTTAATCAGTTGACAATGTTACATGGAAAGTCTTTTTTAAAACTCCAATGACAAAGAGACTGTGTATGTTGGCAAACTCTTCCCCAGGCCAAGAAGAGCTGATAATGCCCTGAAGAAATGTATAAGTAAATGGCGACAATATAAGATTTTTTCAAGGCTGTGGGATGGCTTGGCACTACTTTGTGCAAGGGTAGGTGTCAAAAATCTACCCGGGTACTCAGAGGGGCTAAAAATTACATATGAGTGTGACTGTCAATCACAAGGGAAAAAAGAAGAAAACATACACAAGAAATATAGGAAGAGAAAAGAAAAGATAGAAAAAATGAAGAGAGAAAGAGAGGAAGAAGAAAATATAAAAAGGAAAGAGTAAAAAAATGAAGTATATATTAACAATGACTAATATAATATTCACAGCTTACAAAAGGTTTTCACAGGTATCTATTCATGTGATGTCATGAACTCCTGCACAGTAGATAACATCTCAATTTGATGAATGAGGTTCATACGCCAAACATCAGAACGTTAGGCTATAGAAGGTTCAGATAGGTTCCTTTTACCATCTCCACCAAGGACCCAAGGAAGTGTGTGCTGGGTCATATCAGGGGGCATTAAAACTGGGCTCTGATGGGGGCCCTATGTGGGGAATAGGAGTGTCCAAAGCCTCAGAAGCCTTCACTAGAGACTCTGCACAAGTTCTACAGCCTCCAACAAGAACAACCATCAAAGATGAGAAGATTGGCAGGCGGCCTGATTCTTCAAAAATGAATAGAGAACAAATGAACTTATTTACAAAACAGAAATAGAGTCACAGCTGTAGAAAACAAACTTATGGTAACCAGGAGGGAAGGACATGAGGGATAAACTGGGATATTGGGATTGACATACACACACTACTATATATACACTAGGTAATTCATAAAAACCCACTGTATAGCACTGGGAACTCTACTCAATACTCTGTAATGACCTGTATGGGAAAAGAATCTTAAAAAAAAGGGTGGATATATGTATATGTAAAACTGAGTCACTTTGCTATACAGCAGAAACTAATACAACATTGTAGCTCAACTATACGTCAATAAAAATTCATTTCAAAAACTAAAAAAAAAATTTCTTTATTGGTGGTCCAATGATTAAGATTCTGTGTTTCCAATGCAGGGGTGCATGGGTTCAATCCTTGGTCAGAAAAAACCCTACATGCTACATGGCTTGGCCAAAAATTTAAAAATTTTGTAAAGAGCAAACAAAAATTTAAAAAAATAAAATGATGAGGGAATGAAAATAATGAATAGAATTTTAAGTGTTCTGCTTTTTGAAAAAACAGCACAAGCAAAGTAGTGGCATAAAACCAAGTCCAATATTAGAAAATGTGAAAAATGATGAGCATGAATGAAGTGTAATGTGAAAGGTGTAAAATGTAAGAAGATGCTAGATGAGTGACCGACTGATATGTCAGGAGGGCGGTATAAATCATATTAGGAGCATAAAGTTTAGCCTATTAGCAACGACTGGGGGACTTCAAAGTTTTTAAGACAAGAGGAGGTGCTATAAATAACATGATCAAGCCTGTTTTGGAAAAATAACCCTAACAGAAATGAGGAAGAAGGGATGAGTGTCTATGAAACAAGACATGGGGTGGAATTCAGACATGGAAACATGACCTAAGAGAAAACGGACATGGTCGAGAGATATTTTAGAAGTAGAATCAGTAGATGGAAATTAGGGAGGGAAGGAGTCAAAGATGATTCCTGACCTTCTGGTTTCTAGAACTGAGTAAATGGTAATGATATTAATCACTATCAGTTCAGTTCAGTCGCTCAGTCATGTCCGACTCCTTCTTCTTCTGCATCACTTCAGTCGTGTCCGACTCTGTGCAACCCCAGAGATGGCAGCCCACCAGGCTCCCCTGCCCCTGGGATTCTCCAGGCAAGAATACTGGAGTAAGTTGCCATTTCCTTCTCCAATGCATGAAAGTGAAAAGTGAAAATGAAGTCGCTCAATCGTGTCCGACCCTTAGCGACCCCATGGACTGGAGCCTACCAGGCTCCTCTGCCCATGAGATTTTCCAGGCAAGAGTATTGGAGTGGGGTGCCATTGTCCGACTCTTTGCGACCCCATGAATCGCAGCACGCCAGGCCTCCCTGTCCATCACCATCTCCCGGAGTTCACTCAGACTCACATCCATCGAGTCCGTGATGCCATCCAGCCATCTCATCCTCGGTCGTCCCCTTCTCCTCCTGCCCCCAATCCCTCCCAGCATCAGAGTCTTTTCCAATGAGTCAACTCTTCACATGAGGTGGCCAAAGTACTGGAGTTTCAGCTTTAGCATCATTCCTTCCAAAGAAATCCCTAGATTTCGCTAGACCATTCAGGTATGACCTAAGTCAAATCCCTTATGATTATACAGTGGAAGTGAGAAATAGATATAAGGGCCTAGATCTGATAGATAGAGTGCCTGATGAACTACGGAATGAGGTTCGTGACATTGTACAGGAGACAGGGATCAAGACCATCCCCATGGAAAAGAAATGCAAAAAAGCAAAAAGCCTGTCTGGTGAGGCCTTACAAATTAATCACTATAGAAGATAAAAAAATTTGATTTAGTGCATATTGAATCTGAAGTATCCTTGAACATACAGCAGTATGTATCAGCTAGTTGATGGAAATATGGGTCTAGAGCCCAAGAGAAAGTTCATGCTAATGGGATAGACTTGGCAAGTATTAGTATGTAAAAGATGGTAGAATTCACAGCAATAGAAACAAACATCAGTAAGCAGCCTGGACTGAGCTCTTTAAAAACCCAGCCTTCAAAGGAACCCTAGGTCGTGTAACAAAGAAACTGAAAATGTCCACTAGATCACTGGNGCTAATGGGATAGACTTGGCAAGTATTAGTATGTAAAAGATGGTAGAATTCACAGCAATAGAAACAAACATCAGTAAGCAGCCTGGACTGAGCTCTTTAAAAACCCAGCCTTCAAAGGAACCCTAGGTCGTGTAACAAAGAAACTGAAAACGTCCACTAGATCACTGGCTTTCATGGAGTTATTTCCCAACTGGCTGCCAGACTCACCCACGTCTGTGTTCACGCCCGCTCACTGCACTTCTGCACTTTTGCAGAGTGGTGAATCGCTTGTTACGATTCCCAGGCTCTAGATCCTAATGCTTTGTTTCTCAGATTCCAAGTAACACTTCCTGCCAGCTGCAGCCTCTCCAAGGAATGATAGTTCAAGGACCACCCTCCTTATCACATGGCCCTAGGAATCTGCATGTGTGCACTTTCCTGGGGCAGCAATGATAAGCCATCAATACCCTGAAACGAAAAAACAGAAATCTCAGCAGCCGAAAGGTAGGAACAATGCAAGTGTCCAACCACAACTGAGAGATAAGCAAAATGTGACTGATGTGGTGTGTATATGTGTGTGTATATATATAATATGTGTATGCATGCATAATATATACACGCACACACATATATATACATATATATGTTGTTGTTTAGTCATTAAGTTATGTCTGACTCTTTGCAACCCCATGGACTGTAGCCCACCAGGCTCCTCTGTCCATGGGATTTCCCAGATGAGAATACTGGAGTGGGTTTCCATTTCCTTCTCCAGGGGGAACTTCCTGACCCAAGGATCAAGTCTGTCTATCCTGCATTGGCAGGCACTGAACCACCGGGAATATATACGTATATATGTATTAACATATAAGCCAGTCACAAAAGATAGATACTATGTGATTTTACTTATATGAGATGCCTGCTGCTGCTAAGTCGCTTCAGTCGTGTCCGACTCTGTGCAACCCCATAAACGGCAGCCCATCAGGCTCCGCCGTCCCTGGGATTCTCCAAGCAAGAACACTGGAGTGGGTTGCCATTTCCTTCTCCAATGCATGAAAGTGAAAAGTGAAAGTGAAGTCACTGAGTCGCGTCCAACTCTCAGCGACCCCATGGACTGCAGCCTACCAGGCTCCTCTGTCCATGGGATTTTCCAGGCAAGAGGACTGGAGTGGGGTGCCATTGCCTTCTCCGATGAGATGCCTGGAGTAGTCAAATTCATAGAAACAGAAAGTAGAATGGTGGTTGTTAGGAGTCGGGGGAAGGGTAATGGGAGTTATTATTCAATGAGTACAGAATTTTTGTTTGTGAAGATGAAAAAATTTTGGAGACTAAGAGTGGTAATAGCTATACAACATTGTGAATGTACTTAATGCCACTGAAATGTTCAATTAAAAAGAGCTAAAATGGCAACTTTTATGTTTTATATATTTTCTCTGAGTTCCCCAGTGGCTCAGCAGTAAAGAATCTGCCTGCAACGCAGGAGCCACAGGAGACGCAGGTTCGATCCCTGGGTCAGGAAGATCTTCTAGAGGAGGGCCTGGCAACCCACTCCAGTATTCCTTCCTGGAGAATCCCATGGACAGAGGAGACTGGTGGGCTAGGGTCCATAGGGTGGCAAAGAGTTGGGCACAACTGAAGCAACTTAGCATGCACACATGCATTTTTATCCCAATAAAAAAGAAGCAACCAAAAAAAGAAAAATCCAGTTTATGAACAGCTGCTAGTTTTATATTCTTAGAATGGGATATAGATTGGCAAAGCCCTATGATGAACAGGATGGTGACTCCTAACCAGAAATAGAACTACCAGCAGTCCCACTCCTGGGCATATATCTAGAGAAAACCGTAATTCACAAAGATACAAGCAGCCCAGTATTCATTGCAGCACTGTTCACAGTAGCCAGGACATGGAAGCAACCTAAATATCCAGCAACAAAGGAATGGATAAAGGTGTGGTACATATATACAGTGGAATATTACTCAGCGATGAAAAAGAGCAAAATAATACCATTTGCAACAACATAGGTGGAGCTAGAGATTATCCCACTAAGTGAAGTCAGTCAGAGAAAGACAAATATTATGATGTCACTCATATGTGGAATATTAAAAAAAAAAATAGTACAAATGAACTCATTTACAAAGCAGAAATAAAATCACAGTTGCAAGAAACAAACTTATGGTTACCAGGGCAGAAAGGGGGAGAGGGATAAATTGAAAGATTGGGATTTGTATAAACACACTACTATATATAAATCAAAAACTAATAAGGACCTACTGTATAGCACAGGGAACTCTACTCAATACTCTGTAATGACCTACATGAGAAAAGAATCTAAAAAAAGAGTGGATATATGCATATGTATAACTGATTATTGTTACTGTACAGCAGAAACTAACACAGCATTGTAAATCAACTATACATCAATAAAAATTTTAATGTTTTTAAAAATAAATTTCACAAATTATTTTTTTAAAAGAATGGAATACAGCACAGCCATGAAAGAAACTATTTAAATAAATAAATAAAGCTCAAATACAGAATGTGGAGCATAAAGAGCCAAGTACAAAAGTGTGCATTCTATATAATTTCATTTATACAAAATTCAAGAACAAGCAGAACTAATCTATGGAGATAGAAGTCAGAATCACCATTGAGATGTATTGACTAGAAGGAGTCATGAGGGCATCTGCTAGGGGCTGGAAATATTCCACATTGCGATCTGAGGGGTGCTTACCTAGGGCTGACAACTAAGATTTGTGCCTTTTCTCTGTGTAAGTTACATCTTAATATTTTTCTAAAAGATACCATCCACAAAAATTGTTTATGTTTCCAAGTTGACTCACTAACTGAAATCAGTTAGTTATATGTGTAGTATATGAACGAAAGTTCTGATTAGCAAGGAATGATTTGGAGGGGATGGATATCTTAGGTTTTGGAGGGATGAGCACAAAAAAACTGCCATCATGGGAACTGGGGCGAGGGTTACCATTCAGTCCAAAGTTCACCTCAATAACACACAGTTAAGAAATAATTATTGGGCACTTAGTGCCAAATGTAATGCAGAGTTCTAGGGCAGTTTCTCAAAGTGCCTCCCACCTCACCTCCACAACCACATCAGAATCATGCAAGTTGTTTGTTTAAAGGGCAGCTTCTTGGGTCCTCCCCTGATCTACTGATTTAGAAACTTCGTGGGCTGGGCCCAGGAATCCCGTTTTCAACAGTCACCTCAGATGACTGTACAAAGATGAATAACATATACTTTGTTCTGCACTAACCTCTCTGCCCTCAAGGGGTTTGGAAATACATAAACAGATAATTTCCATATAACGTGGCAACTACAATGACAGATATGCTGAGACTGCTAAAACCCTCTGAGGGTGGAGGAGGAAGACTAAGTCAAATCAGGCAAAATTCAGCTTTGCTGAATCAAAAAGGCTGCTTAGCAATTAGCCAAGCAAATTGGGGTGAAGGAGAGGGTGGCAAAGTGATTGGTTTGCAAAGTGTGGTTCCCAGAGAATAGAATTAGCATCAGCTGAAAACTTGTTAGAAATGCAAATTTCTAAAGGCCCCACCTTAGACTCACGATTTCTGGGTGCGGGCCCAGCAGTCTGTATTTTCAAGCCCTGGAGGGGATTCTGATGCCACTCAAGTTCAAGTTCGACAGCCAGATCAGGCAGGGAAGCAGCTTCAGAATCAGCTGCCTGAATCCAAACCCAGGCTCTGTGGCTTACTGGCTGGGTGACCACAAGTGAATTGCTTAATCTCTTTGGGGCCCAGTTTCTTCATCTCTGTAATATTAGTCCTTAATTCATAATTATTACATATAATGTGCCTGGCACACAATAAGTGCTGTATACGTGCTTGTTTTTATTAGCAAGAATGTGGGTGAAGAGATCTTCAGGGGCAACAGCAGGGCTGTTTTGCAGGTAGTTAGTGTTTGAGCATCAGGCAAGAAGCAGGTGTGACGAGTGCTGGCGAGGTGAGCCCCAGACAGATCGGGGCCATTCGTGTTTAAAGAAGAAAAAAACACCTGGCGACTTCCACATCCAAAAAGATGGACTCCTTATGCTTATTCCTATTTTTCCTGCTAAGTACAGCTAAAATCCAGGACATTACAAGTAAGATGCTGAGAAGTGCATAAAAAAAAAGAAAGGCGGAACCAGGGAGGGACCTTGGGACCCAAGGAATGATACAGTGATGAGTTCACTGGGTTTTTTGTTTGTTTTTGGCTTCACATATCCCAGACTTGGAGCTTAAGTGCCTGGCAACCCAGAAATGCCGTGCAGAGCAGACAAAAGGTGTGCAGCAAAAGCCAGCTCTCTCTTGCCAAAGGACAGGGCAAAGGGCAACCTGGAAAGGCAAGACTTCTAGATGATAACTGCCTATCCTCTAAACTGAACTGCTTATCTGGCTGAACTGCTTATGCTGAGTCCAGCCAGACACCTCCGGAAACAACTATGGCCCCACCCCCTCCCCCAGCAGAAGCTGAGTGAGGACCCTAGATTCCACCCAGGCTAGGCTCTAGCTAGGTGCCCCAAACCCTGCACCAGGGAGGAGTCAGACAGGCCAGGTGGGGGTCTGGGACTTCGCTGCCATCAAGCAGTAACAAACCACCCCTTTCTGGTGTCAGTGGAGACCTTGGGGAGGCCCGAATTCCCACCCACACTCAGCAGTAAAAAGGAACACCCACACTTCTTTTGCCTGGGACCCCACCCCTTCTGCAGGATATCAACATCTGATTTTCCAGAGCTACTGTTAGGAGAAACTCAGTAAAGGGTACAGGGGCTTTGGATGTCTTGAAACTGACTGTGCCTCAGATCACTGTGAAACTGACAGTGATCTCAAATTTTAATTAAAAAAAAACAAAAACTGTAAAGAAAACTGAACCAAATCGTATGGTAAAGGAGAGCTATGGGTTTTAGGTAAAGAGTGACAGATTAGATTTGTACCATAATCAACTTTTGCTGAGCCCAATTTTCAGAGAGCTCAACATGACAACCTCCGAACACACTGAAATTCATCCAAGAGAGCCTTTGGCACACATACTGCAAGCTGCCTGCTCCAGAGAAAGAATCTCCCATTTGCCATCATCAGAGCTCAAGGCTCATCATCCTTCACCTATCAAATGTAGGAGATGTCAGTGGAATCCAGAGGACAGTTTGAAGTTCCTGGTTGCTAGGGTGATGAGCTTAGCGTTGATGCGAAACCTTGGAGGGCCATGGATGGAATTGCCTGAGAAGAGCAAGATCTTGATTTGAGAGGCTCTTGTTTCTGACAAATACCCCGTGAACCAACTCTGTTAACTCTAGGAGGATTCAGAAATCTGACCGGGTGAATAAAAATCAATGTGGCTTCTCAGCAACCAGAGGAGGCTATGGGACACTTTTTAACGAGAGAAACGGTTGAAAATAAAAACTGTAAACCACTTCCTGTGCAATCAGTTTTTTTCCACTTGTACAGCTCTGGTTCCATCATTTCAAGCCCTGCCCCTGGGTGGGATGGAGTTGCCCTGGCCAGCAACAGTTAGAGGGGAAGGGAGAGGAAGAGAGCAGTTTGGTGATTAATAAACACTTGAGGAAACCCTGCTATGAAAACAAGCACTGCTTGTGGGGAGTAATGAAGGGAAGATAAGTCAAAGAGTGTTTGAACCCAAAGAAGAGGGAGCTGTGACGGGCGGGAGAGGTCAAGGTGGGCTTCCAGGAGGAGGTGTGGCTTGTGCTGAGTTCTGAGAGCAGACTACCCAAATAAGACACACATGGGGCCTGAGGGAGGGAGGAAAGGACCTGGGGTAAAACAGGAATTCACTTTTAGGCAAGGAGTTTTGGACACAGGGTCATTGTCAAACTGGGGCTCATCAGCTGAGTTAGCAAAAACATGACACTTATGAGGATAGAATGGTAAAGTAAACCTCCGAGATGATTATTAAATAATAATCATAATAAAATTATTAGATCAATTTTTTTAAAAACCTGTGTGGTCACAGATTCTGCACTGGAAGTGCAGATGGCTCAGCCCAGATCCACACTCAATCCCAGCCCTGAAGGACATTATATTCTACAGTGGAGACACTCAAATACACAGGGAATAGGAGATTAGTGACTGAGGAAATTGCAACATTTTTGTATAAAGAGCAAAGAAAAATTATATTTTTTATTATAAATTTATATATATAAATATATATATTATATATTTATTCTGTTTGAAAATGTAGGGGTTTTTTAATCCAGATACGGTAAGGCCAAGAGAGTAGGAGCCCATTGCCACTGAAGAGACGATGCGTGCGTGCTAAATTGCTTCCAGCATGTCTGACTCTTTGTGACCCTACAGGCTGGAGCCCGCCTGCCTCCTCTGTTCCGTGAACCAACTCTGTTAACTCTAGGAGGATTCAGAAATCTGACCGGGTGAATAAAAATCAATGTGGCTTCTCAGCAACCAGAGGAGGCTATGGGACACTTTTTAACGAGAGAAACGGTTGAAAATAAAAACTGTAAACCACTTCCTGTGCAATCAGTTTTTTTCCACTTGTACAGCTCTGGTTCCATCATTTCAAGCCCTGCCCCTGGGTGGGATGGAGTTGCCCTGGCCAGCAACAGTTAGAGGGGAAGGGAGAGGAAGAGAGCAGTTTGGTGATTAATAAACACTTGAGGAAACCCTGCTATGAAAACAAGCACTGCTTGTGGGGAGTAATGAAGGGAAGATAAGTCAAAGAGTGTTTGAACCCAAAGAAGAGGGAGCTGTGACGGGCGGGAGAGGTCAAGGTGGGCTTCCAGGAGGAGGTGTGGCTTGTGCTGAGTTCTGAGAGCAGACTACCCAAATAAGACACACATGGGGCCTGAGGGAGGGAGGAAAGGACCTGGGGTAAAACAGGAATTCACTTTTAGGCAAGGAGTTTTGGACACAGGGTCATTGTCAAACTGGGGCTCATCAGCTGAGTTAGCAAAAACATGACACTTATGAGGATAGAATGGTAAAGTAAACCTCCGAGATGATTATTAAATAATAATCATAATAAAATTATTAGATCAATTTTTTTAAAAACCTGTGTGGTCACAGATTCTGCACTGGAAGTGCAGATGGCTCAGCCCAGATCCACACTCAATCCCAGCCCTGAAGGACATTATATTCTACAGTGGAGACACTCAAATACACAGGGAATAGGAGATTAGTGACTGAGGAAATTGCAACATTTTTGTATAAAGAGCAAAGAAAAATTATATTTTTTATTATAAATTTATATATATAAATATATATATTATATATTTATATTTATATATTTATATATTTATAAATATATATATATTATATATTTATTCTGTTTTAAAATGTAGGGGTTTTTTAATCCAGATACGGTAAGGCCAAGAGAGTAGGAGCCCATTGCCACTGAAGAGACGATGCGTGCGTGCTAAATTGCTTCCAGCATGTCTGACTCTTTGTGACCCTACAGGCTGGAGCCCGCCTGCCTCCTCTGTCTATGGTGTTGTCTGGGCAAGAATACAGGAGTGGGTCATCATACCCTATTCCAGGAGATCTTCCTGACCCAAGGATTGAACCCACCTCTCTTACGTCCCCTGCATTAGCAGGTGGGTTCTTTACCACTAGCACCACCTGGGAAGGCCCCTGGGAAGAGTTTCTTACAGTTCCCATGAGGAGGGAGCACCACGTGTAGGGCCACATGGGGAAGCATCAGGGTCGGTCAGGAGGCCGAAAGGGCAAGAGGAGAATGTGGGCGACCTCCCTTATCGTGGTTTACACAGGAAGGAACACTCAAGGCAGGTCAGGACTGACTAGTTTCAAAACTTTCAGCGGGCTAAAGCCACTCCAACAAGGGGGTTTACAGGTCACAATGCAACCAGAGTCCTCATATCTGAGTGGTTAACAACACCCAGCTGAGTTCTAGAAATAATGTTTCAGACAAATGGCCAAAAACCAGGTGAACAATTAGTCTTCCCGCAGAATTATTTCAGGCCTCTAATTTGTTGAGAAAGGAATTACTGGCTTAAGACTTCGCAAGGCTGCAGTAATTAAAACCAACAAATTATAAGTACATTTATCTGGATAAAAGATATTCATCGCCTGGAGGGTGTGACGGCCACAGCCCACGTGCTCAGCGTTCACAGTCTCTCCTACTTGCTCTGTTCTGTGGAAACGGTGTGCTTAGAAAGGAAGGATTTCACTCGCAAAGATGTGTATAAGAGACAGGCTCTGCACTGTTCACCTTACGCGCGGAAGGCATGGTGAAGGCAAGTTGTTTGCTGGCTCCAGGGATTGGCAGTCCCTGGGAGAAGCTGTCCCTCCATCGTCAGGCAGGCCCCAGAGCACCAGGAACAGATAATAAAAAAACATGATTAATACATTCCCCAAGTATTTTGGGGGCATCTTCTGTGTGCCCAGCACTGCCAGGGAACCTGTGGATTCTCAGAAAATTCATACATATGCCCTTCATTCACCCTGAGCAAGCTCTCCTTTCTGTTCAGGCAATAGGTATCAACTCACACAGATGAAGTAGCGACTCAAGAACTAGAATTTCAAAAACTGTACAATATGAATATTACAGATCAGTGTTTCTCAAACTTAATAAGGTATGGATTCCTTATAAAGAAAAATATTTTCCACAGATCCGCATTGTCAACAAGTTATATTTTATTATAATATTATTCTATATGAAATGTACAGCAAATGCAATCTTTACAACATGAAATTAATTATAAACTTATTATACTTACATCTCTCTTGGTAAAATCAAAACACAAATTTAAAATACAAATAAAAATATAAAACCAAAGAAATTTAAAATTGCATTAATTTAATGTGATAATTGAC
Organism: Cephalophus harveyi; assembly: GCA_006410635.1. Classification (NCBI taxonomy): domain Eukaryota; kingdom Metazoa; phylum Chordata; class Mammalia; order Artiodactyla; family Bovidae; genus Cephalophus; species Cephalophus harveyi. The sequence continues at coordinate 806,175 of SJYT01079346.1, read as the reverse complement.
AATGTTTTACTTAAAATTGATTGGTACTATTGGAAACAATCATGGAAAAATATATTTGCATGTTTACTACTTTACTTGTTATCAATACGAATCTTCTGATTTTGAGCATGACAGATCATCATTTGAGTCATTAGTATTGAGTTCACGGCCGTCATCGCTGTGTTTGATTTCAATGATCTCACTTTTAACCATTGACGCATAACAGACTAATCAATTAATAGAGAAGCCAAAACTGAAAAATATCTACTAGTAGTGAAGTGTTATGAGAAGGTGCTGGAGAAGACCCTTAAGAGTTCCTTAGACTGCAAGGAGATCGAACCAGTCAATCCTTAAGGAAATCACCCCAGAATATTCATTGGAAGGACTGATGTGAAGCTGAGGCTCCAATACTTTGGCCACCTGATGTGAAGAGCTGACACATGGAGAAGACCCTGATGCTGGGAAAGATTGAAGGCAGGAAGAGAAGGGGGCAACAGAGGGTGAAATGGTTAGATAGTGTTACCGACTCAGTGGACATGAATTTAAGCAAACTCCAGGAGATAGTGAGGGACAGCGGAGCCTGGCTTGCTGCAATCAACTTAGCAACTCAACAACACCAACACAGAAGGAAAGAATCCACAGAACAAAGCTGCGTATAAGGCCAGCAGGGTGCTGCCTTCTGCTGCCCAATCTTACATGCTGTGTGTCCTCTGATCGTTTCATTTCCCTCCTCTCTTCTGCTCGAGCTTCTTCAGAACCTTTGCTTTTATGGCTCACCTGGACATCATTTAGCCTTCAAGTGACCCCGCGAAGGCTCTGAAATCTTAAAATGAAACTCAAGCAGGTGCTTCTAAAGGATAGCCCAAGCTTATTCTATTTTAATACTTATCTTTAAAACTAAAACATCCTTGAAAAATTTGAAGATACCTTCCCCAAGGATAAATCTGGTGGGGGGTGAGAGGGGGGGTGGCGTGGTACTCATAGTTCCAAGGACCTTAGTTGGAAAGAGGAAGCATAGTTTGGATGAAAGAGGGAGATGAATAAAGCTGCTGAGATCATGGAAGGTTTTGGGGTAAGAATGTAGGTGGAGCTGGAAGAGAAGGTGGGAAGGACTTGGAAAGTCAAGAAGGAGGAAGAAAGGAACTTCTGGTAAGTAGGTGTGGATTTCTAGGGACAAGTGACATCATCTGACGCCCCTCTCCTGTCATCCTGCCCCACTAGGCTTCTTTCAGCTGTTAGAACAGACAGACCTGTCTAGTTCAAGGTGTTTTCCGGCCTTGTGTTCCTGAATGCAGCGGCCAACACCCCTCCTCTTTTTCTAAGGCTGTTTCCTTCTTTTCCATGAGCTCTTAACCAAAATATGGGTTTTTCACCAACGTCTTCACTGACCCCTGATCTTAGGAAGGTCCCTCACATTCTTTCATGTATCCACCTTTTTCCTTTGAAGCTTGTGTTAGTTTCCTATTGCTACTCCCAGCAATTACCACAAGCTTAGTGATTAAACAATACAAATGTGTCCTCTTACAGTTCTGGAGGTCAGAATTCCCCAAAGCAAGGTGTTGTGTTCCTTCTGAGGATTCCAGGGAAGAATCTGTGTTCTTCCCGTTTCTAGTTTCTAGAGACCACTTGCTTTCCTTGGCCTGTGGCCACTTTGATCATCAAAGCCAGCAGCAGAGCATCCTCTAATCTCTGTTTATGCATCCATCATCACATCACCTTCTCTGAGTCTAACCCTCCTGCCTCCCTCTTAATAAGGACCCTGGTGATGACATTGGGCTCCCCCAGATAATCCAGGATAATCTCCCCATCAGGAGAGGCTTAACTAATCACAATTGCAAAGTCCCTTTTGCCATGGAAGGTAACACATGGGGTGCTAACCTCACAGGTTCTGAGGATTAGGACATAGACATCTTTGAGGGCCTTTATTCAGCCTACCCGAGAAGGCAATGGCAACCCACTCCAGTACTCTTGCCTGGAAACTCCCATGGACGGAGGAGCCTGGTAGGCTGCAGTCCACGGGGTCACGAAGAGTCAGACACGACTGAGCAACTTCACTTTCACTTTTCACTTTCATGCATTGGAGAAGGAAATGGCAACCCACTCCAGTGTTCTTGCCTGGAGAATCCCAGGGACGGGGGAGCCTGGTGGGCTGCCGTCTGTGGGGTGGCACAGAGTCAGACACGACTGAAGCGACTTAGCAGCAGCAGCAGCATTCAGCCTACAGCAGTGCTCTTATCACAGATCATAGTCGTGTTCTTGTAAACTTCTTGTCTATCACCCATGTCTATATTCAGCAGACTGTAGGGTCCGTGAATGAAAGGACTATGGCTGTACTGTGACGCCAGGTGCATAGCAAAGGGTCAATAAAAATTTAATAAATGAGTAACAAAGAAGAGAGCAGTAGGGTGTATGAAGATAGAGGACACGACCAAGGAAAGTGGACACGGCCATGGCAGATTTTACTAAAAAGCGGTTGGAAGCAAGCCAGCCTTAATCAAGATGCTTTTCTTGCTCTGCTCTACAGAGCCTGCAAAATTATAGGCTCTATCAAGCCTAGGAAAGCACTCTAACTGGTCCCCACCTGCCCAATCCTCATGGCCACGAAAGTAAGATGATGTGACTGTCGTAACCATCAGAACTAGCAGGCTGGAGTTGAGGAGGGCATTTTCAAAAAATGGTGGTGAGGGTGCTGCTGCCAGATGAGGGGGCAGGACTTTGGGGACAGAGAGCAGAACCAATTCTTGCCCGACGGCTTTCAGCACTTAGTGCTCATAAAAGTCATCAGACAAATCATCTTTAATCTTTTAACCCTCTTTCCTGTTCTTCTGTGTGTATCTATCATCTCTTTCTGTCCTTGGCCTGTCCTCTATCTTTCCAGTTTTTTCTTCTCTCCTCCAAAGTACATGCTGATGTATAAAACCAAACTACTTATTTTAATGTGTTATACTTGCCAAATACAGCTTTGTATTCCTAGCTCTTATTTTTAAAGCAAATGAGTTTGAACATCTACACTTAAGGATGCAGTGAAGAGAGCCCTTGGCTAGAAGCTTGGGAGTCTTGAAATTTGGAAGTAATCCTCTAATTAGCTATGTGAGGTGGACAAGTCACCTGGCAAAACTTGGCTTTAAATTTCTTTCCGATCTAAACCTCTGAGATTGTAAGCATCTCTAAAATTCTGTTACACAAAGATTAAAAGTTACTCAAATGAAAGGAAGGATGTTCATAATCAGGAAGGTGGATTGCCTAAAATCTTGGAGATGTTGTTTTGTTTTTAAGAATCATTGTGCCTCAATACTGATAGTGATAATAGTACTAGCTTACATTTATTGAGTGATTACCACATCCTAGACACTGACTCTTCTCAGTAATTTATATATATCATCTCATTTAATTCCTGTTTGGGAATAACTAAACCACAATCGATCAGAAGCCCGATCCCTGAATTACAGTTTTGTGACAACTGTCCCTACCCATGAGAATGGATCCTTAAATCAGGCAGAAGAATTATAGCTGTTTATCTACCTGCCCTAAATGCTATGTTTGCAGTTACCCCATTTAAACCTCACAACAACCTACAGGATAAGCGTTACTGTATTTCTCTCCCCTTGGCTGACAATCAGTAACTTTTTTTATTGGAGCATAGCTGCTTTAGAATGTTGCGTTATTTTCGGCTGCACAGCAAAGTGAAACTGCCATACATATACATATACTCCCTCTGTTCTGGATTTCCAAAAATGGCCACAAATTACTAGTTGCTCTTCTCAACAAGAAACTTTCAATTTCACTTTCAACAAGAAATGAGAACTTCCCTTTCCCTTGGTCTGAGCTCACCCCATGACTTATTCTAACCAATCAAAGGTGACAAAAGTTACACGGGCCCAGCTTTAGGCTGAGCCTTGTCCTGGCAGCTTCTCCCTTCGCATCCTGGGAACCCAGCAGCCATGCTGTAAGAAAGTCCAAGCTACCGTGCTGCAGAGGAACCCCAGAGGATGAGACATAGAGACATGGAGAAGCCCTGGAGGATGAGACACCAGAGAGAGAGAAAAGGAGGGAGAGAGAGAACTGGGCCATGCAGAAGGGCACTCCTGCCAACAATCTGCACCCAGACCCCAGATTCGTGAGAGAGGCCTTCTTAAATCTGCCAGTCAGTTAATCCCCTACTTGTACGCAGCCACGTGGAACACCCCCAAAGGAGGCAGACCGAAGGAGAACTTCTAGTCAGTCCTCAAACTCATGAAGAAATAAAACAATCATAGCTGTTTTAAGGCACTTGCTTTGGGGTGGTTTGTTACACAGAATTAGTATGTGAAACAGACAGACAGTGAACTCTTTCTTACCTTCTCTCCATTACACAGGTGCTTTGACCCAGTGAGAGCAATAAATGTCAGGGTTACTTAATACAATTTAAGGCATATAATATGCAAGGGAAACTGGTCTCCCACAGAGTACAAGAGTGTTTAGCCAGGAGTCAAATGGCACTGACTTTGTGTCTTCCTGGTGCGTGTAAAGGAGACAGACAGCAACGAAGATGAGTGGGTAGATGAGACCACGAAAGCAGGCTGACACACCGCCAGTCTGGCTGCTGCCGTCAGAATCACAAAGGCAGAAGACACGCTAGTTTGTCTCAGTAGCCAGTTGCCTGCATCCTTCTTTTTTTTCCTAAGGAGACTAAGTTGGCTTTGGGGCTTCCCTGGTAGCTCAGCTGGTAAAGAATCCGCCTACAATGTGGAAGACTTGGGTTCAATCCCTGGGCTGGGAATATCCCCTGGAGGAGGGCATGGCAACCCACTCCAGTATTCTTGCCTGGAGAATCCCCATGGACAGAAGGGTCTGCTGGGCTACAGTCCATGGGGTCTCAAAGAGTCAGACATGACTGAGTGACTAAGCACAGCATAAGGTGGCTTTTATTCCTAGCATGTATTTATTTATCTATTTATTTTGTATTTATTTGTTTGGCTGTGTCAGGCCTTACTTGTGGCACAACGGATCTTCGTTGCAGCTCACAGGATCTTTAGTTAATGGCATGTGGCATCTTAGTTGTGGCTCAAGAACTCTTAGTTGCAGCCTGCAGGATCTAGGTCCCTAACTAGTGATGGAAACTGGGCCCCCTGCATTGGGAGCGCTGTGTCTTAGCCGCTGGACCACAGGCAAGTACCCATCTGTATTTTCCCCTTTCCATAAAGACCTCAGGGGTCCAGCATCCTTGGTCCCACGTGACTCTGCGTGATGACAGGGACCCTTCAGTCACCAACAAACAGAGCTTTAGGATCTCATAGGCACTTGCATCTTTGGGAAACATACTCAACACCTCAACCCCCTGGATTTAGATCTTTCAGTCTGCTCTGACTTGTATTCTATATGTGAGTTTTCCTCACTTTTATATTTTTGCAGCCTGTTCTGATCCCATCCATCTGACTTACAGGTTTAACAAGATCATTCCGGCCTCTGGCTCAGGCTTGCTAAGAGGATGGGCTTTTGTCAAGCCTACAGCTCTCCATGTCCCTGCACAGAGCAGTTATCCCACAGTATCCTCCAAGGACCTACTAGGTACAACAAAGATAAAAGAAGAATTAGACTTGACTGGCGTCCTACCACCAGGAGCTGCCAAATAGAAAAAGTCCCGTTTTCCATCTCTAAAAGACTCTTCGTGATCCTATGGACTGTAGCCTGCCAGGCTCCTCTGTCCCTGGCATTTCTCCGAAGCAAGAATACTGGGGTGAATCACGATTGCCTCCTCCAGGGGATCTTCCTAACCCAGACATCGAGCCCGCATCTCCTGCCCTGATGGCAGGCTCTTTGCTGCTGAGCCACCTGGGAAGCCCAAAGACTTGGGCTCTGCTTAATTAATACTTCAGTAAACGGAAAGTCATACCCATACAAGGACATCCAATTTGCAGTGAATCAGAAAGCCATAAAATACACCTGACACTAAAACTATTCTGCACCGAAGTCAATCATTCTCTGAGAATTCATGAGCCCCTTCGGGTTCTTGCAGAGCGTCTGGAATATCATTATGAATATCAGTTATCATTCTGCTTGCAAAGCAGAGAAACGCCAATTAGCAGAGATTTCCTATTGACAGAAAGCCAGCCAAACCAGCTCTCACTTGGTGGGGAAAGACAGATATTAGCAAAATAGAGAAAATGAGCAGAAATTAGAATAGGGGAGAAAGCTTGCATATTTTACCGATTCAGACTTTGAACGGTTCAGTGCCCAATCCTGGGACAGAGTTGGGCGAAAAGTGGTTGGTGCTTCCAGTAACATGTCCACACCAGACTCTTCTTTTCGTTTAAGAGCTGGGATCAGACAAGGGCAGGAGTCCCTTACTTTCTTCTTTTGGAACAAAAGCTATACATTATTAAGATGAAATCTTTCTGCCCTCCTAAAAGGGGAGCTGGGGAAGGTAATTACTGAACAGAGATTTATACTTCGATGTTAGAAATGCAGAAGCCACTCCAACAAGGGGGTTTACAGGTCACAATGCAACCAGAGTCCTCATATCTGAGTGGTTAACAACACCCAGCTGAGTTCTAGAAATAATGTTTCAGACAAATGGCCAAAAACCAGGTGAACAATTAGTCTTCCCGCAGAATTATTTCAGGCCTCTAATTTGTTGAGAAAGGAATTACTGGCTTAAGACTTCGCAAGGCTGCAGTAATTAAAACCAACAAATTATAAGTACATTTATCTGGATAAAAGATATTCATCGCCTGGAGGGTGTGACGGCCACAGCCCACGTGCTCAGCGTTCACAGTCTCTCCTACTTGCTCTGTTCTGTGGAAACGGTGTGCTTAGAAAGGAAGGATTTCACTCGCAACGCCCCTCACTCGGGTCCTCTGTCTTTCCCAGCCCTGAATGACAGCCACATAGAAGAAGGGAGAGGGAAGGAGAGAAGGAGGTTCTATCCATTTTAATGCTTGCAACTGCAGGAAATGAAGTCTCAGCGGGGTGAAGCTCTGTGGCCAGCATAAGAGATGAGAAGAAATACCTAAGTGTGGTTATAAACGAGAAAGGTCAAAGAATTATTTTTCTTCTTCATCTTTATGCAATTTATGGGGAAAGTGGCATATCATTATTCAAAAAGATAGAAATGAGACCATTTACCGTTCCTTTGACTTTGCTGGCTGAGCCACACTTTGCATTTGAGCAGTTCCTCATGGCAGGGGCGAGGGCATTTATGCTGCCAGGCTTCCCCAAAGGTGGGAATAAAAATGATAAAGTTTGGGCCCCCTGTCTTCATTCCTAGTTAACGATTCACATGTTATTTAATGACGGCCGCAGCGTCATCGGCTAACTCAACTGGCTCACTTGCTCGTCCATCATCTTAATCACTAAGAAAATACTAAAGAGACTTTCTACTTAACGTGTCTTTAGGCTGACTCAGAGTTTTGAAAAGCTTCTTAGGTTTAAACTTTGGCTTTGGTTCCCTGACTCACAGCAGAGTGTTCTGGGGCCTGATTTCTTAAGAAGTGGGAGCAGAACCTGAGGTCCAGCACTATGATGGTCAACACTGGGCCTACTCAGTCCTGGGTTAGCTGATGATTCTTAATCCTGGGCTGCAGTGAAGATGTCCAGTTCCTCCACCCGCGCTCTCCTGCCCTGTGACTGTGGCCCCTCCCCAGCACGGCTACACACAGGCGCCCGCCCACGCCTGGACACCTTTGGTTGCTTGTTTGGTGTTATGGGCTGAACATCCTCCCAAAATGTCTATGTTGAAGTCACAGTGTTTTAGAATGTGACTGCATTTGGAGATAGGGTCTTGGAGGTAAAATGAGGTCGTTAGGGCAGGCCCTACTTCAATATTGGAGAAGGCAATGGCACCCCACTCCGGTACTCTTGCCTGGAGAATCTCATGGACAGGGGAGCCTGGTGGGCTGCAGTCCATGGGGTCGCTGAGGGTAGGACACAACTGAGCAAATTCACTTTCAGTTTTTACTTTCATGCGTTGGAGAAGGAACTGGCAACCCACTTCAGTGTTCTTGCCTGGAGAATTCCAGGGATGGGGGAGCCTGGTGGGCTGCTGTCTGTGGGGTCGCACAGAGTCAGACACAACTGAAGTGACTTAGCAGCAGTAGTAGCAGCTACTCCAATATGACCAGTGTCCTTAATAAGAAGAGGAGATTAGGACACAGGCTCACACAAGAAAGGCCATGTGAAGGTACCAACGACCTACAAACCAAAAAGTACAAAATGCTTCTTTATTTTTTTAGCTTTTTATTTTATATTGGAGTATAGCCAATTAACAATGCTGTGACAGTTCCAAGTGGACAGCAAAGGGACTCAGCCATACATATCCATGCGTCCATTCTCCCCCAAACTCCCCTCCAGTCCAGGCTGCCACATAACATTGAGCTGAGTTCCATGTGCTCTACAGTAGAACCTTGCTGGTTTTCCATTTTAAATACAGCAGTATGTACATGTCCACCCCAAACTCCCTAACTATACCTTCCCTACACCCTTCCCTCCTGGTAACCATAAGTTCATTCTCTAAGTCTGAAGGACACATTATTCTTGGTGACACACAGAAACCCAAAGGACACACAAGGTGAGTTTAGTTCTAGCTTCTTCTGCCCAGGAACAGATTGCACTTGCCTCATTTAGTTGCTCTAATAATCATGCTACTGACAGGGCACAGCATCTCAGCTGTGTTAACATTTCTAATCAGGAAAGGTCTATAGAGTTTACTGGTCTCGTTATTATGGATTACATGTGCCTTTTCCAACCAAATATCCAGTAACCTTCCTTGAGACTGTGGAAAGGAGACTTAAGTATCACTTTGGCATCCTTACCTGAGAATGACAAGTAAATAACCATTATTGGCCAGAATCCAGAGAAAATACTACCTAGATAAGATTCCAGGGTTTGGGAGCTGATTCAAAAAGAAGTGCTTCTGCATTGAACTATTTAATAAGAAAACATGTGCTGAAGATTTATAATGAGTTGGGGAAACAGTGGAAACAGTGCCAGACTTTATTTTTGGGGGCTCCAAAATCACTGCAGATGGTGACTGCAGCCATGAAATTAGAAGACGCTTACTCCTTGGAAGAAAATTTATGTCCAACCTAGATAGCATTTTCAAAAGCAGAGACATTACTTTGCCAACTAAGGTCCGTCTAGTCAAAGCTATGGTTTTTCCTGTGGTCATGTATGGATGTAAGAGTTGGACTGTGAAGAAGGCTGAGCGCTGAAGAATTGATGGTTTTGAACTGTGGTGTTGGAGAAGACTCCTGAGAGTCTCTTGGACTGCGAGGAGATCCAACCAGTCCATTCTGAAGGAGATCAGCCCTGGGATTTCTTTGGAAGGAATGATGCTAAAGCTGAAACTCCAGTACTTTGACCACCTCATGCGAAGAGTTGACTCATTGGAAAAGACTCTGATGCTGGGGGGGATTGAGGGCAGGAGGAGAAGGGGACGACCGAGGATGAGATGGCTGGATGGCATCACGGACTCGATGGATGTGAGTCTGAGTGAACTCCGGGAGATGGTGATGAACAGGGAGGCCTGGCGTGCTGCGATTCATGGGGTCGGAAAGAGTCGGACACGACTGAGCAACTGAACTGAACTGAACACTAAAATACTATGAAACATTTATAGAGGAAAATACAGCTTCCAAAACTCATTCATATATTTCATCCCATTTTATCCTTTCATGAATACATTCACAATGGACACGTGTATGTGTATGGCTGAGTCCCTTCACTGGCCACCTGAAACTATCACAACATTGCTAATTGGCTATAGCCCAATACAAAATAAAAGGTTTAAAATAAATAAATAAAATGGGTAACCACATAATGGCTACCTGATACAAACAGCCAATTCATTGGAAAAGATCCCGATGCTGGGAAAGATTGACGGCAGAAGGAGAAGAGGTCAACAGAGGATGAGATGGTTGTATAGCATCACCGATTCAATGGATATGAACTTGGGCAAATCCCAGGAGATGGTGAGGAACAGGGAGGCCTGGCGCGCTGCAGTCCATGGCGTCACAAAAAGTCGGACATAACTTGGCAACTGAACAACAGCAACAAACCAAATAATAATAACACATTCACAGGTAGACAGAGCTGATAGTATTACTTCAGTGTTTAGGACTGGGGCAGGAGAAACATGAGGCTCTGAGCAGTGAAGTGATCTCCCAAAGACTCTCAGTGGGTACTGAATCCAGGCTTGGGAGAGAGAGTTTTGACCCCAAGTCCAGAGGACTTGAAGTTGCAACGTGACTTGGCTAGGGGATTAGGCGTCACTCCCAGGAACTATTGCAAGGCTGAGACACCATCTCTTTGCATAGAGAATGGAAAGAATAGCCATGAACTAGACAAAGTCAGGTGCTAGCTCCACCACAAACCAGCAGTGGGCCCCGGGGCAAGTCACTTCTCTCTCTAGACACCAGCTCCTCGCCTGGAAGAGTAAATAACAGCTCAGGAGTAACAGAACAGAGGACACAGCTCAGAAAGTTCTGCACTGCACGTCTACTGGAGAAGCAGGGCTAATGGAACTAGGGTGACATCTTGAGAACCTCAGCAGTGTTCACCCTAAAATCAACAAGGACCCCAATGGGCAACAACATCTTAAGACAAGAGAGCCAGGGTGCAGAGGAAAGGATCAGTGGGAAATGTTGATTTAGAGGATCACACAGTGTGTCTCTGAGCAAGTCTGCCAACCAAACTGAGCCTCCTCCAACTCATGCCTGAGTCTTAAGGAGAGATAATAATAATAATAACAACAATAAGGAAAGGAGCAAGAAGAGGAAAAGGGGGAGAGTTGAGTAGAAGCTAGAACTATTTTATCTTTTTAAAAAAAAAAATTTTATTTTTTATCTTTTGGCTGAGCCATGCAGCATATGAGATCTTGGTTCTCTTACCAGGGATGGAAGCCACGCCCCCTGGAGTGGAAGCACAGAGTCTTAACCACTGGACTGCCAGGGAAGGCCAAACTATTTTATTCTAATCTCTGTATAAACAGTGAGTACTGGTATGTGCATGATCCTGAACAAGCCATTCACCTCCACTTTCTCACTGTAAAATGCGAGGCTATGCTCCAGTGTACCTCCTAAGATGGCTGTAGGATTAAATATGGGATGCATGAAGCACTTGGAAGTGCCTAGCACATGATTCCCTATCTCTTATGATGTTGTTGTTGCTAATACGGCTTCACTGCTTTGTAGCCTGGTAGTAAACTACTCAGCTGAAAGAAGGCTGAGCATAGAAGAACTGATGCTTTTGAACTGTGGTGCTAGAGAAGACTCCGGAGAGTCCCTTGGACTGCAAGGAAAGCAAACCAGTCAATTCTGAAGGAAATCAACCCTGACTATTCATTGGAAGGACTGATGCTGAAGCTGAAACTCCAATACTTTGGTCACCTGATGAGAAGAGCCAACTCATTGGAAAAGACCCTGATGGTGGGAAGGATTAAGGGTGGGAAGAGAAGGGGGCAAAAGAGAATGAGATGGTTGGATAGTATCACCAACTCGATGGACTTGAGTTTGAGCAAACTCCAGGAGATGGTGAAGGACAGGAAAGCCTGGCGTGCTGCAGTCCATGGGGTATCAAAGAGGTGATAAAGAGCCCATAATACGGGCTTGGAGCAGCTCTGAGAGAAAAATTTTGTGAGAAAGAAGCCAAGGAGAATTCAAGCTTGGCCAAGAGGAGGTGAGCTCAGCCTTGGTGGGCCTCCTGGTCCAGCTGCATGGGGATCTGTATGTACTCTTGGACTTCTCAGTTAGGTGAGCCAATAAATTCTCAATTTGGCTCACAGCAGCTAATGTTGGTTTCTGTCACTTTCAACCAAGAGTCCTAACTAATTCAGATTGTTGCTGGGGTAGGCTGGAAATGAGAACAGACCTGGCAGCCTGGGCACCAAGGCAGACCCTCTTCCATCTGGAACAGAGAAAGCATGGTGGAAAACCAAGGCAGACTCTGCATCCCAGCTGTATCTTGGCCAACACCATAGCACATGTCACCATACCAAACAAGGGCAGAAGAGGAGGAATTGGGCAGAATCCAGATGTCATTTAAAAAAACCATCTACTAGGAGCCAAATTAAAAGCACATTGGGTTTCTTTTATTGTGTTTTTCCCATGAAACACATCTGACTGTATTCTGATTTTTTTCCCACATTCAGTTCAGTTCAGTGGCTCAGTCATGTCTGACTCTTTTCAACCTTATGGCCTGTAGCCCGCCAAGCTCCTCTGTCCTTGGAACTTTCCAGGCAAGAATACTGGAGTGGGTTGCCATTTCCTTCTCCAGGGGATCTTCCTGACCCAGAAGCTGAACCCCTGTCTCCTGCATCTCCTGCATTGTAGGCATATTCTTTACAGCTTGAGCCATCTGGGAAGCCCCTTACAATTTTATGAATGTATCAGATCAACACACCATAAACACAATGTTATGGGTCGATTATATCTCAATAAAACTGGAAAAAGGACGAGAGGAAGGAAGGGAAGGAGGGTGGAAATTTTATGATGGAAAAGGAATTTTGCAGGCTGAAAAATAAAGGAGATTGGGGCTGGCACCAAATAGAGTAGGGAGGGGCCAAAGAGGCACTGGGTCAAAACCCAAAGCCTGTGCCCCTGTTTGTGGGTGTCTGCCTGAGAAAGTCCGAACAGGCAGACATGGAGAGAAACTGAGGAGAGACACTAGCCAAATGCCTAAAACCAAGCTAGGCCCAAGACTTGACTCTGGCCCCTTACGCCAGGGACACTCACCCGGTTACCATTCATGGTCACGGGTTCATGAATGGACGGGGCATTGCCTAGCCTGCATCCAGGTTACCCACTTGACCTGGCCCAGGTCAACTGTGAGACTTAGCCAAGCATTGCCCAGACCTCAGATCTGCAGAGCTACGTAATTTGACTGCTGTGAAGACCCTTCCCACAATGCCTCAGCCAAGGAAACCCCTTGACACCTCTGAGGGGAGAAATCTCACAGAAAGGAGTTTCTGAACCTGTATCTTCAGATCATGCTGGGCACCCTAAGGTTTCCAGAGCAGTGAGACAGTGAACTAATAATCATCACATAGTACTGGGTGGAAAAACCCCAGCAGGACTCCCAAAGGGCCATCAGGAATCCACAGGGGGTCTGCACAATGATTTCAATCTCTCATGATTTTAAGCAGTCGACTGCAAAATTTTGGTGTTGAAAACCCATTCGGTAAAAATTTTGAACATTCACTCTCCAATTATACATATATTTATTTACTTATTTATGGATTATGTACATGTACCACTGTTCCAATAATATGTATATTATAAAACACACACCAAAAAAAGTATTTTTTAAAGATACAATAAGGAAGCAGAGAATGTTTCTGCTAACTATCTTGCTAAGTATAGTATTGGCCAACATGCAGTTAAGGTTTGACATTAGTGATGGTGATATAAATTCATATTTTAAATAATCTTGATTTCAATTTTGGGAGCCCATCTCTCATTGGGTGACTATACTGTAACTATTTTTACCTCATATTGTGTTAGACAAAGAATTTGTCCTAAAAGTAGAAGCAGTAACGCCACCGTCTGCCCAAGCTCTGCTTTCTGGTTGCATTATTCATGTCGCCTTAAGCCCAGAGTTTCAATTTAGAACTGTTCAAGCCTCTCATCTACTTTGTGCATGTTAAGTGAGATATAACCGAGAAAAACCATCTGTAAATTCACTCAATCAAGCAAGTGAGCAGAAAAATACACTAGAAGCAAGCGAAGGTGTGCAGTGCCCACTGTCAGCATCAGCACGTGGGGGAGCCTCCACTCAACCTCAGCATCCGTGAGTCCTGGAAGGCACGTGGCTGCACCCTACAATCCGAGCGAGGTCAGGATGCTGTGTGATTACAAAGATAAACGCCAGTAAATATCTTATTTGCTTGGTAGATTATAAAGTAATAGAAGTCCTACTATTCGTCCATGGGCCCAGAGGATCATTTGCCACAGCCCCACCCACTTTGTTGACCCCATCATGTGAACCCAGATTATGGCGGTGGCTGGATGAGATGGTGGAACAGCATCATTGACTCAGTGGACATGAGTCTGAGCAAACCCTGGGAGATTAGTGAAGGACAGGGAAGCCTGGCGTGCTGCAGTCCATGGGGTCTCAAAGAGTGGGACACGACTTAGTGACTGAATAACAACCACATGTCCCCACTCTGGACCCCTCTTCCTTCTCACCCACTCTTCAGCTGAAGAAACACAGTCCCCATCACCAAATCCCTCCATCATACCTATCAGATAAGATTCAGACTCCATAGCACGGCACAGAAACCTTTGTGCCAGACTGCCATAACTTTCCAGCTTTATCCCTTCCTCTTTCTCCGGTTAAAAACTCTATGCCCCACGCTAGCAGCCACTCCCTAACAAATCAAATTCTTTTAGGGTTTCGCAATTGCTCTTTTCTCTGCCTAGAATGTCTCCCTTTACCTTGTACAAATCTCCAATTCATCCTTCCAATTCCAAGTTGTGTGCTACCCACTTTAGAACCCATTGAACAGCCTCCATCACACAAGATACAATTGTTTATTCTTTTCCCAGTAAATTATTTAAGCACTCATCTTTCTCTTGGGACCTTCTCACTTCCCTTAAATTTTTTCTTAACAAATTGAAGGAGCTTACTTCATCTCAGAAGGGTCCTCTGTCAAAATCCTACAGAGAGAAGTAGAGTCCTGTCCCTACAACTGCCACTTCTTACCAGGTTGTATTTTGGAAATACTGGGTGCTTGTTCACTCTGTACGCATCTCACAATCACTTATCCCCTGAATACAGTCCCATGGACACATTTCCCTTCTGCTCTGCTGCACTTGTTAGTCCAAGTCCCTTCAGAGACCCTGCACTTGGACTCCCGAGTACCTTCTTCAGGTCCAAACCTTTACATCCATCCATGGCCCCTAAATCTCAAATCCTTCAAATGTAGGGGGTCCTGAAAAGCTTCCAGCATCAGTAACACCCTGAGCCAAACCAAGACCGCATTAAAAAACACCTAGCCCTCTGGGTCTAAGCCTAATCACAAGGGTAGACAATTATTTTCTTCAAAGTAATTTTCTTTTAGGAGGGGTCTGTCACCCATTCTTGTGTCTATCACTGGTTTCTGTCTACCCCTAAGCAAGCTGATCATTGCCTCCTTGATCATCAACTCTAAATACCAAGGGGTGAGGCAGCTCCTAAGCCACTCAAAAAAAAAAAAGTGTCTTGGTACACTTTTACTTGAGAACACGTATGAAACAAAGCAAAGCCACCAGTATCTGCCTTTAGTTCTACCTGTACTGAGAACAGCAGGCAGTTTATCTGACTAAAGAAAAAGAAAAGAGCCCACCAATCCCCAGCTCACATGAATAGTCTTCCCTGACAAAAACTCAACTTGCAGTCACGGGCATCACATACTTCATCTCCCCAGTGGCCACTGCCCTTGCTTCATAGGTCCTGTTAGACACTGAACTGTGTGTAATTCAAAGCTCCTGTGCTGGGCTCAGCCCCACTACTTCAGAATGTGATAATATATGGAGACAGTCCTTACAGAGACAATAAGGTTCACTGAGGTCATGAAGGTGGGTCCCAATCCAATATGGCTAGTGCCCTTACAAGAGAAGAAATTTGCACATTGACCCCGAGGGAAGACAATGTGGAGGAGGAGATAGCCATCTATCTACATGCCGAGGAAAAAGACCTCAGAAAAAATGTCACTGCCAACACCTTGATGTCTGGTTTCCAGCCTCCAGACCATGATGAAAAAAATTCAAACACCCAGTCCATGGCACCTTGTTACTGCAACCCTAGCAAACTAATACGGATCAATATCTCTGTTAGGGAGTGAACACCTTGTTACTGGGTCTTATTACCTTTGTAATTTACAGCGCCTCGCACAGTCCCTGGCCTGTTTAAGTGCTCCTAGCATGTTTGTCAATGAGAGGAGGGAAGGATAGGGAGGAAGGGCTGGGAAGATGGGATGATGGGGGCCTAAGCCCTGGAAACAGCCACTTTATAGTCTATCTTCTGAGTCTGTCAAGTGGTGTTCTACTCATGCCAAAAGGAATCACTTGTCAATTTATCATTTTCCCTCTTGTTTGGCTTCCAACCCTGATTATATAAATCATGGGTATGCCGGGACACGTGGAGGGCTTACTATGGGCAGAGGCTTGTGGTTAGAACAATAACAGAGTCTAGCCATGCAGTCCAATAGGAATACAATGGGTGCCACATACAAAATTCTAAATTGTCTAATAGCCACATTAAAAATAAACTTAAAAAGAATAAGCAAAATCAATTTCAATAATACATTTTTATTTAATCCAGTAAGTCCAAAGACACTGTCATCTCAACATGTAGTCAATATTGTTAAATATTAATGAGATATTTTACGTTCTTTTTTTGTTCTGTCTTCAAAATGTTGTATGTATTTTACACTCACAGCAAATTCTGTGCTGTGATCCTGACTAACCACATTTCAAGCTCTCGCTACCCAAAAGTGGCTAGCAGCTACTGTGTTGAACAGCAGTAGAGAGTTGATGGTTAATGACAAAAACTTTGGAATCAGATGGACATGGATTTGCATGTTCATCCATCACTGCTTAAATGAACCTTTCTGCACCTCAGTTTCTGTTCAGTTCAGTTCAGTCACTCAGTCGTGTCCAGCTCTTTGCAACCCCATAAACCACAGCACACCAGGCCTCCCTGTCCATCACCAACTCCCGGAGTCCACCCAAACCCATGTCCATTGAGTCAGTGATGCCATTCAACCATCTTATCCTCTGTCATCCCTTTCTTCTCCTGCCCTCAATCTTTCCCAGCATCAGGGTCTTTTCCAATGAGTCAGCTCTTCACATGGGGTGGCCAAAGTATTGGAGTTTCAGCTTCAGCATCAGTCCTTCCAATGAACACCCAAGACTGATCTCCTTTAGTATGGACTGGTTGGATCTCCTTGCAGTCCAAGGGACTCTCAAGAGTCTTCTCCAACACCACAGTTCTAAAGCATCAATTCTTCAGTGCTCATTTTTTTTTTGAGAGAGAGAGAACTTCTCTGAAATCCATTCAGCCACTACTTCTAAATTATGAGTGCATAAAAAGAGATACACCTTTTTTGTGAGGTCTCATAACTCACCCTCACATAACACAGGTGATAAATGCAAGCAGGCGGCTCCCTTTAAAATATGTGTAATAGATATATTACTGTATCTACTGTATATTTTCATTTTCCCAGGCAATGAGCTCTCCTTCACCTATGACAATAAATTATATAACCTCAGTAATAAAATAACAGCAAACAGCACACAAATAAATCATCATAATGATATTTTCTGCTTCGTAACTACTTTCAATTTTAGATCTCAAAGCCCTTTATAAACACAAGTTAATTAGCTATAGCACCATATGAGATCTGCTTTTCCATCTCATATAGTGGTACTTGATAAATAAAAATTGAATATACTTAAACTGTATAACATGATGCTTTAATATATGTACATGTTGTGAAATGATTACCATGATCAAGTTAATTAACATATCCACCATCTCACCTAGTTATGATTTGAGGGAGGGGTGAGAACACAATATCTACTCTATTTCAAGTATATAATATGTTGTTATCAGTTACAGTCATCATGCTTTATATTACATCCCCAGAACTTTTTCAATCCATATAACTAAACTTTTGTATCTTTTAATAAACACTTCCCATTTCCCCCACCCCCTTGGCCCCAGCAACCACCATTCTACTTTCTGCTTTTATGGGTTTGACTATTTTAGATTCTACACAAAAGCTACTTCATACAGTATTTGTCTGTCTGACTTAACTTAGCGTAATCCCCGCCAGGTTCATCCATGCTCGCACAAATGGCAGGATTTCCTTCTTTTTTAAGACTGAATAATATTTCTGTGTGTGTGTGTGTGTGTGTGTGTGTGTGAGAGTGTGATTTTTTTTTAATCTGTTAATCTGCTGATGGATACTTATATTGTTTCCATATCTTGGCCATTATGCCCTAAAGGTAAAACAAGTCTGTTATAAACATTGTTGTATCTTATCTTCCTATCCATTCAGTCATTCTTGTTTTGATTAGTGAATTTAGTCCATTTACATTTAAAGTAATTATTGACAGATAAGGACTTACTCTTCCCATTTTGTGAATTGATTTCTCACTGGTAGTTTTTTTTTCCTTCCTTCCTCTCTTGCTGTCTTCCTTTGTGATTTGACTTTTTGTAGTGATATCCTCTGATTTATTTGTCTTTACATTTTGCATATCTTCTAGAGACTTTTTCCTTGTGATGACAAGATTCACATAAAACTTTTTATAGCAGTCAATTTTAAGCTGATAGCAACTTAACTTCAATTGCTTACATAAATTCTACATTTTTCCTACTCCCTGCCTAATTTTCTGTTACCAGTGTCACAACTTACATCATCTTATTTTGTGTATCCATTAACTATTACAGTAACTATACCTATTTTTAATATTTGTCTTTTAACTTTTATACCTGAGTTAAAAGTAATTTCTGTACCACCACTGTAGTATTCAGTTCAGTTCAGTCACTCAGTCATGTCCGACTCTTCACAACTTCATGAATTGCAGCACTCCAGGCCTCCCTGTCCATCACCAACTCCCAGAGTCCACTCAAACTCACGTCCATCGAGTCGGCAATGCCATCCAGCCATCTCATCCTCTGTCGTCCCCTTCTCCTCCTGCCCCCAATCCCTCCCAGCATCAGAGTCTTTTCCAATGAGTCAACTCTTCACATGAGGTGGCCAAAGTACTGGGGTTTCAGCTTTAGCATCATTCCTTCCAAAGAACATCCAGGACTGATCTCCTTTAGAATGGACTGGTTGGATCTCCTTGGAGTCCAAGGGACTCTCAAGAGTCTTCTCCAACACCACAGTTCAAAAGTATCAGTTCTTTAGTGCTCAGCTTTCTTCACAGTCCAACTCTTATTAGATTCTCCTGAATTTGACCATATACTTATTTTTACCAGAGTTTTATACTTTCATGTGTTTTCATGTTACTAATTAGTGTCCTTTTATTTCAACTTGAAAAATTCCCTTTAGCATTTCTTATAAGGCAGGTCTAGTGGTGATAAACACCTTCAGCTTCTAGAAGGTCTACCTCTCCTTCATTTGTGGACAACGACCATGGTCTCCAGCAGCCTGCTCTGTAGAAGACTGCCACTTTTGCTCTGCGGAAAACTCCAGAAGCCTTTGCCACCTCATCAGCTCTAGTGTTGCCATGGATCCCCTGCAGCTTTCACTATGCAGGAGCCCAGCGTTTGCCACTGCAATCACTAGCAGCCTGCATTGTGAAAGACCCCGGTAGCTCATTGCAGCCACTGATGACCCCCACGGCTTTCACCACTGAGGGTGCCACAGTCTTCTCCTCTGTGAACTAAGGCTGCCTGAACCACTCTCACCCCACCCACTGAAAGCCTCCTCAGCCAGCGCCATTGCAATGCCCCAGTCCTGAGATCCAGCAGCTGTTTTTCCGGTGTCCACAACCAGCCCTGACCCCTGCTGCCACACAAATGCTCACTTCTAGCCTCTACAACCATGTACATGCCTGCAAAGAGCCAGACCCAGGACCCACTGCTGGGCACCAGCACTGCACACACATGCCTCCATCCCCAGCCCTTCTGCCTCCCACCTTGACCATGCCTGTCCAGGCACACTTGCCCCTGGACACAAAAGTACTGGTAAGGACAGCCATCACAGCCCCCATGGACACACCACAGCTTTTGCTACAAGAGCCACATGGGGCCTTCTTCAAATGGAACCCAAAACACAACCAGCAACACGAAAGCATGTGAAAGTATAAATCTCACCAGTAAAGGGAAATATATAGTGAAATACAGAATAATATAGTGGTGGTACACAAATTAGCCATAACCCCATTAGAAAAGTTAAAAGACAAAGGTTTTAAGAATAACTATAACAAGAAAAATTTGGCAACAGCCTCAACATAAAGTAAATTTTGACTTCAAGAACACAAAGTGTGAGGGGAATAAAATTGGAGAAGCTTTATATACATTTTTGTAGAGCTTCCCTGGTGGATCAGAGGTTAAAGCGTCTGCCTCCCATGCGGGAGACCCGGGTTCGATCCCTGGGTCGGGAAGATCCCCTGGAGAAGGAAATGGCAATCCACTCCAGTATTCTTGCCTGGAGAATCCCACGGACGGAGAAGTCTAGTAGGTTACAGTCCACGGGGTCGCAAAGAGTCGGACACGACTGAGCGACTTCACCTTCCTATATACATTTGAATTTGAGTTGTTATTAAACTAAAATAGATGTTCATAAATACAAGATGTATATGAGCTTCATGGTAACAAAAAAAAAAAGAAGACAGAAAGAAAAGAAGAAAGGGAAAACATGAACTGCAAAACTGGAAATAATTACCATAAAATAGTAAGTTCTTAACTATGAATAAGTATTATAAATGTCAAGGAATTAAACCCAGTAATCAAAAACTTGGTTAAAATGACATAGAGTCATTTTACTTGAATGGATTCAAAACAAAAATAACAACAAGATCTAGTGATATGCAGTCTATAAGAGACTCAATTTAAGTATCAAGACACACATAGGCTCAAAGCAAACATGTAAAAAAAGATATTCCATGCAAGTGTAACCAAAGGAGAGCAGGAAAAGCTCTACTTATAACAAGGAAAAGTAGATTTGAAGTCAAAAACTGTCGCTAGAAAAAAAAAAAACGGGGGGGCATTATATAATAATTAAAAGGTCAGTTCAACAGGAAGATATAACAATTATCAATATATTTGCACCCAACCTCAGAGTACCTAAAAAATAAACACATACACACAACCTGTTAGAACTAATAAATTCAGTAAAGTTTCAGGATCAAATTAAACATATGCAAATCAGTGACATCACACTAACACCCAACTATCCAAAAGAGAAATTAAGAAAACAATATCACATTAGCAGCAAACAGAATAAAATACTTAGGAGCTAATTTAACCAAAGATGTCAAGAACTTGCACTGAGAATTATAAAACACTGATGAAGGAAATTTTAAAATACACAAATAAATGGAAAGACAGTCCATGTTCATGGATTAGAAGAACTAATGTTGCTTAAAGGCCCATTTAAATCAATCTCTATCAAAATTTCCCAAATATTTTACATAATTAGCAAAAAAAATCCTAAAATTCATATGGAATCACAGAAGACCCCAAATTGCCAAGTCAATTTGGAGCAAGAAGAACAAAGTTGAAGGCATCACACCGTCTGGTTCAAACTATTTTACATAGCTATGGTCATCCAAACAGTATGATACTAGCATAAAAATAGACATGCCAACCAGTGAAACAGAATGGAAAACCCAAAAATAAACTCATGCATTTGCCATCAACTAATCTTTGACAAACTCCGGGAGTTGGTGATGGACAGGGAGGCCTGGTGTGCTGTGATTCATAGGGTTGCAAAGAGTCAGACATGACTGAGGGACTGAACTGAACTGAACTGAACTGAATCTTTGACAAGGGTGCCAAGAGCACACAGTTGGAAAAAGATAATCTCTTCAACAAATGGTGATGGGAAAACTGAAAATCTACATGCAACCGAATTAAACTGGATCCTTATCTCAAAATTCACTCAAAACGGATTAAAAACTTAAAAGTAAAACTCAAAACTATGAAACTCCTAGAAGAAAACAGAAGAGAAAACCTCCTTGACATTGGCCTTGGCAATAGTTTTTTTTTGGATATGACAACACCAATAGCACAGGCAGCAAAAGCAAAAATAGGAAAATGAGACTGGCTTCAACTAAAAGCTTCTGCACAACAAAGGAAAAAGCCAACAAAATGAGGAGGCAACCTACAAAATAGGAGAAAGCATTTGCAAGTGATATATCTAATGGAGGGTTAATATCCAAAATACATAAGACATCCATATAATTCAATTCCAAAAATATAAACAACCTAATTTTCTTAAATGGGCAGAGGACCTTAACAGGCACTTATCAAAAGAATAAATTCAAATGCTAATAGAAGTCTGAAAAAATACTCAGCATCCCTGATCATTAGAAAAATGTTAACAAAACCACAACAAGACATCCTCTCACACATGTTAGGATGATTATTATCAAAAGGAGAAAAGATAACAAGTGCTGATGAGGATGTTAAGAAATGAGAAACCTTGTGTGTTACTGATGTGAATGTGTATGCACAGCCATTATGGTAACCAGTATGGTGCTTCCTCAAAAAGTTAAAAATAGAACCTTCGTATGATTCAGCAGTCCCACTTCTGGCTATATAACCAAAGGACTATCTCAAAGCGGTATCTGCACGCCTACATTCATTTCCATCATGATTCACAATAGCAAAGATAAGGAAAAAATTTAAATGTCCTTCAAAATATTCTTCAACAGATGAATAAAGAAATTGTTATATATATAGAGAGAATATTATTCAACCTTTAAAAAAGAAGGAAACTCTGTTAATCTGCAACAATATGAATGAATCTAGAGGACATTATGCTAAACAAAATAAGCCAGACCAAGAAAGCCAAATACTCCACAATCTCATTTACATGTGAAATCTAAAGTAGTAAAAGTCATTGAAGCAGAGAATAGAAGGGTGATTGTCAGGGGCTGGGGGGAGGGAGATATGGGTGTTGTTCAAAGGGTACAAAGTTTCAGTTACAGAAAATGAATAGGTCTAGAGATTCAATGTACAGCATGGTAATAATAGTTAACAATACTGTATTATTTACTTGAAATTTGCTAAGACACATCTTAAGTCTTCTCAAAGTACATATGCAAATGCACAAAAATTGTAACTATGTGAAGGTGATAGATATGTTAGCTTGATTGTGATGATCTCTTCACAATTTACACATATATCAAAACATCCGGTTGTATAGTTTAAATGTATCCAGTATTTATATGTCAAAGATACCTCAGTAAAGGCATTTAAAAAAGAATTGTTACAAATTAATAATAAAAAGACAACCCAAGTTTTTAAAGGACAAAGGATTTTAACAGACATTTCTCCAAAGATATATAAATGAGCAATAAGCCCATGAAAAGATGCACAACATCATAAACCATCAGAAGATATAATTCAAAACTGCAATGAGGGGTTTTCCTGGTGGCTCAGTGGTAATGAATCTGCCTGCCAATGCAGGAGACACAGGTTCAATCCCTGGTCCAAGGAGATCCCATAGGCTGCAGAGCAACCAAGCCTCAGCACCACAACAGTTGAGCTCCTGTGCTCTAGAGCCCGGGAGCTACCACTGCTGAAGCCCTGAGCCCTGGAGCCCGTGCTCTGCTACAAGAGATGCCCCTGCAAAGAGAAGCCTGTGCACCTGTGCAACCAGAGAGAAGCCCCAGCTCTCCGAACCTGGAGGAAAGCCCAGGTGCAGCCACAAAGCCCAGCACAGCCAAAAGATAAATAAATAAAAGTCAGGCTTTAAAAGAGGAGCTGCAATGAGACACAACTTCACTCGAACAAGTATGGCTAAAATCAAAAAAAGTTAGATAATGATAAGTGTTCAGCAAGGAGGTGGAGAAATCAGAATCCTCATACACTGTGAGTGGGAATGTAAAATAGTGCAGCCACTTTGGAAAACAGTCTGGCAATGCTTCAAAACATTACACATAGTGTTACCATATGACCCAGCAACCCTACTCCTACATATGTACCCAAGAAAATAAAGTGTACACACAAAAATCTGTATGTGAGTATTCATAGCAGCATCTTTCATCACAGCCAAAAAAAAAAAAAAAAACCAAACATCTATCAACCAATGAGCATATAAACAAAAAGTGGTAAATCCACACCATGAATATTACCCAGAAATAAAAAAGAATGATGTATTATTTAATTCTACAACATGAATGACCATTGAATGCTAAGTTAAAGAAGCCAGTCCCAAAAGACCACATGATGTATGATTCCATTTATATGAAAAATCTAGAAAAGGAAAATCTATAGAGACAGAAAAAAAATTAGTGGTTGCCTAGGATTGGGGGGAGGGGTGTGGTGAAGGGAATGAGACATGATTTTTAATAGAAATGCTTCTTTTTGGCATGATGAAGATATTCTAAAATTGATTATGAATATACTAAAAATCATTGACTAAATTAGTGATTTGTATGGTATGTGAATTATATCTTAATAAATCTGTTTCATTTTTTTAAGATGAGGTTAATTGCAATGAGCTTTATCTCAAAAGAGAAACAGACCATTAGTGGAAAAATCAGTAAAATCTGGATAAACTATAGTTTCATTAATAGTAAGAATTTCGGAGAAGGCAGTGGCACCCCACTCCAGTACTCTTGCCTGGAAAATCCCATGGACGGAGGAGCCTGGAAGGCTGCAGTCCATGGGGTCGGTGAGGGTCGGACACGACTGAGTGACTTCACTTTCACTTTTCACTTTCATGCGTTGGAGAAGGAAATGGCAACCCACTCCAGTATTCTTGCCTGGAGAATCCCAGGGACGGGGGAGCCTGGTGGGCTGCTGTCTATGGGGTCGTACAGAGTTGGACATGACTGAAGTGACTTAGTTGTAGTAGTAGTAGTAAGAATATTGGTTTCTTAGTTTTAACAAATGTATCACCATAATATAAATTGGTAACGATAGGAGAAACTGTGAAAGGAATAGATAAGAACTCTGTACTATCTTCACGAATTTTCTATAAATCTTAAATTATTCCAAAATTTAAAATTACTTTTAAAATGGTAAGCAAAACCCATACACTGTGATAACTTCATTATAATAGCCTTCAAATAACACAAATAAACATGGGAAACTATAATATATCAATTGGGGGCACAAATATGTAATAACATATGAAAATATTCATGGGCATGATAAACAATTCAGGATAGGGATTGTCTCTGGGCTGGAAGAGAGCAGAACAGAAACCGGAAGACATCAGAATATCTTCTTTTTTGATTAAAACAATCTAAAACAAATATGATAAAACATTAAGATAAGTTAAACTAATGATGTGGTCTGTATCCAGCATCTGTCCTATTGTTCTTTGTTTTGATATGTTTGCAATATTTTCTTTTAGATAGTATGAATGGAGCAACAGTTGAAGACACTTGATGTATTAAGTAGTAACGTTTGTAGAGTAGAAAGGTATGATACAGGATCCTATATGATTAGTGTTTGGGTAAGTAATAAAGCACCTCACCGCTAAAAATAGCTACTTATTCACCAGCAGAGCACACAAATGTGTCCTAAAAGACTGCTCGGTTTTGTGGTTAGGATACTCACCGCCCTGAATCTTATATACTATGACCTTGGGCAAGCCATCTAACATTCTCATCTCTCAGGTTTCTGCTTGGTCACATGGAAATAATAATAGTATCCCTCACACTATGTTGGAAGGGTTAAATAACATGATCCTGTAGGCATTCAGCAATAGCAGGAGATATTTTTGGCCTCACATTGTGATATATTTGGCCACATATTGAGGGTGGGATTCTACTGGCATCTAATGAGCAGAGATCAGAGATGCTACTGAACATCCTAAAATGCACAGGACAGCCTCCCAGAGCACAGAATTACCCTGCCCCAGATGTCAATAGTGACGAG
This sequence comes from Cephalophus harveyi, assembly GCA_006410635.1. Taxonomy (NCBI): domain Eukaryota; kingdom Metazoa; phylum Chordata; class Mammalia; order Artiodactyla; family Bovidae; genus Cephalophus; species Cephalophus harveyi. The sequence goes on along the minus strand of SJYT01079346.1, from coordinate 780,669 downwards.
CGGAGAAACCCTAATGGAAAAGCAGTTACTGCGGGGCCTGGGGCATAGCCTCCACCCTCTGCGTTACCTGGCATGTGATCACCACAATTGCTGTTGTAACACCAGAAGAGACTTTGATACATGGGTACCTGCATATATCTTCTTCTGCCCTTATTTTAATAGCTGTCCAGTTGGCCCAGACACGACCTGTCCTGCAGCTGGGAGGACTACCTTTGCTGAGCGTGCTTTAGAATATAAGAGGTGTTATCTTTTTTCCCTTTGCTAACAGCTCCGAGCTGCTCTTTCCTTCCCCTCCACTATCATTTTTTATTTCCACTTTGTAGCTGCATTAATTAACCCTGGAAAGGATTTGGGGCGCCCAATGGTAGAAAGGACATTTGCCTTCAAAGATAAAGCTGTATCATTATTTAGCCTCCGCTGCACACATGGGAACGCAGCCTTTGGAAAGAGCTGCTCTGGGCAACTAGTGGCAAATTATCCATTGTTAACCTTGGGCTGCCTTCTCAAAGAAAACATCTTGAGAGGCGAGAAAAGCAGAGACAAAACAAACAGGAGTCAGATAAGCTTTGGACCCACTGCTGCTGCTGCTGCTGCTGCTGCTGCTAAGTCACTTCAGTTGTGTCCAACTGCGCAACCCCATAGACGGCAGCCCACCAGGCTCCCCCGTCCTGGGATTCTCAAGGCAAGAACACTGCATTGGGTTGCCATTTCCTTCTCCAATGCATGAAAGTGACATCGCTCAGTCGTGTCCAACTCATAGCAACCCCATGGACTGCAGCCTACCAGGCTGCTCAATCCATGGGATTTTCCAGGCAAGAGTACACTAGCAGGACCCAAATTTCAGTGGCTGAGTTAGTACACAATAGGTCAATCAACAACCACACTGAACTAGGGTGGAAGTGTGTTGGGTCCCTAATCAATTTGCCCCTTTTTCTATAAAGAAATGCCTTTCCCATAAAACAACAGCAAATGTTACAGGCAAGGTTGCCATCTTCTCAAAAAAAGAGCATTTGGACAACAAATAAAAATGAAGATCTTTATAATCTTTAGAGAATATTTCCATCTCTCATTCTCAGCTTTCTTTGCTTACAAACCACAGCAAAGAATAGCCTGCAGGGCTGGTACCTCTGAATTTTGATTAATTTTCCACAGAGATGGAGAGAAGTAGTCACATATCCTGAGTTTTAAAAACAAGTGATCATGAGATCACTTGAGTGCCACCAACACTTTTAATTCTGCAACAAATGGCTTTTCTACAGTGAACATGCCACATCTTTCTTCCTTTTTAATTTCTAGGGCTGGATGTTAGCAGAGGGTCCCTAAAGAGGCCCACTCTACTGGTAATCATTTGGAGAAAAGGATTTCCTGAAAGTACTCATATTTTTCCCCCAGAGGGCAGATCTGACAAACAGGAGCCCAGAAATCGAGTCCTGATTGGAAAATGTAAAGAGAGAGAAGGGGAAGTATTTGAAAGAAGGTGAGTTGATGCCAAGATGGGACATTATCTCTTCAATCGCAAGGTCTACACATGCGCTTTCCCATCAGAGCTGAAGGAACCTTGGTGACAAGAGGATGGGGTTCAGTCAAGATGGTAAACAGAGCTAATAAACCCATTGCCATTTCAGGAACAAGAGTAGAATAGGATTCCACACAGTACAATCCTTCGGTACCTGCAGCCCTTTTTTCCTCTGTCCCAGTCTGATTCTCCCTTCCTGGCTCACAGCAAGCCTCCTATAACAACCCTTCAGCCACGACGACTGAGCTCTGCCTCTCTCTGGCTTCCAGTATATTATTCTCATTGATTATGCTAGAATTTAAAGATTATATTTGATTTAGCAGTTGCTTCTATACTAACCGGTATTGTTCTCTGATTCTTTTTCGTCAGTATAGTTTGTCTTCCCCCATATTTTCAGGTGCAAGATTATCTCTTAACTTTTTACTTTTCATTCTTTAGAGCACACTGCAAGCTAGAACACTCAATATTTGATAAACCGGACGGAAGCAACTCAGCGGTCACAGAGCCTAGATTTGTCCTTCATCATTCACTTATATTCACACATGTGTGGGCATCCACGTGCACAGACAGGCTTTGTGGGGACAGATGAGGAAAGGTGGATGATTTTCCAACTGGTACCATAAACCCAGAAACTGTCAGATTTCTCTCCCAATCAGCTCTGCCATGAAGCCTCCTCCTCTGGAAATCAGGGGATACTATCAGAGGGAGACAAAGGACCCAGGAGAGGGGGCAAAGGAGCAGCAGGAGAGGACAAAGATTAAAGCAAGCTGCCTCCCCTTCTTCTTCTCTTTCTTGAAGGAGAGAAAAAGGAAGGAAGGAAGGGAAGGCAGGAAGAAGACAGGGAGGGATGGAGGAAAGAAAATAACAGATGTTAGCAAGGATGTAGAGAAACTGGAACCCCTGTATACGGCCAGTATACATGTAAAGCCGTGCAACCACTTTGGAAAACAGTAAGGCTCTTCCTCAAAAAATTAACCACAGAATTACCATATGATCCAGCAATTCCACTTCTGGGCATATTCCCAAAAAATTTTAAAAGCAGGGGCTTGAAGAGATATTTGTCCACCCATATTCATAACAGTATTATTCACACCAGTCAAAGGAGAAAGCAGCCCAAGTGTCCATCAATAGATGAATAAAAAAGTGTGGTCTATGCATACAGTGGGAAAGTGTTTGGCCTTGAAAAGGAAAGAAATTCTGACACATGCTTATGCTGAGTGAAAGAACCCAACCACAAAAAGACAAATACTATATGATTCCAGTTATATGAGGTACTCAGAATAATCATATTCACAAAGATCAAGTAGCAGGGTGGTTGTCAGAAACGAGGGGGAGAGAATGAGGAGTTAGCGCTTACCGGGTACAGAGTTTCTGTTCTCCAAGATGAAAAGAATTCTGTAGTTGGATGGCGGTGATAACAGCACAACAGTGTGAATTACTTGATGCTGTTGAATTGCACGCTTAAAATGGTTAAGATGGCAAATTCTGTGTTGCACACATTTGTGTCAGTCACTCAGTCACGTCTGACTCTTTGTGACCCCATGGACTGCAGCCCACCAGGCTCCTCTGTCTATGGAATTTTCCAGGCAAGAATGCTGGAGTGTGTTGCCATTTCCTCCTCCAGGGGGTCTTTCCAACCCAGAGATCAAACCAGTGTCTCTTGCGTCTCCTGCGTTGGCAGGCAGATTCGTTACCACTGAGCCACCTGAGAAGACCTATGCTTATTTAACCACAACCAAAAAAAAAAAAATTTTAAGTAGACCACATGAAAGGGCTAAATAAATGTTAGTTGTCTGGAGGTGGGAGGAGGAGAAATACTAGGGGTGAGTTTTCCCTTCCCCCAGAATGATGCACGATGCGGCTGAGCTTGACAGTCTTCCTTCTGTTTCCTGTCTCTTTTCAGTTCGGTGTTTGAAAATGTTAGCTTCATCCACAGGAAATAAATACTCCTCACGTGTGTGCTTCCCTTGTGGCTGAGCTGGTGAAGAATCCGCCTGCAGTGCAGGAGACCTGGGTTCGATCCCTGGGTTGGGAAGATCCCCTGGAGAAGGGAAAGGTTACCCACTCCAATACTCTGGCCTGGAGAATTCCATGGACTGTATAGTCCACGGGGTCACAAAGAGTCAGGCACGACTGAGTGACTTTCACTCACTCACACTCACGTGTGTGCATGCATGTTTGTGTGTGTGTGTGTGTGCGTGTGTGTGTGTACTAGGGGAGAGGAGAAAGGAGACATAGCTGACCCTCGCTAGGCCTGTGTCCTTCATAAAGCATTACACTGCATGGAGATTATACTGGATGGAACCATCCCCCGCCTTCTCAAACCCAGACACTGCCTTTATCAGGGAGCACCCAGATGTGGCTACACATCCTCTGGTTTTTAATTAACCTCTTATCCCACCCAAGTTAAGAGGCAAATTTATTTGGACTCAAAGTAGACAGTGATACACGCCTGTTTAATTAGACATTTTATCTGTTACCTCCATTAAGTTTATCCTCATTGGAAAGCACTGTTAATTTCATTCTTATTTCCCCATCACAACCCAACTGCTATAGACACTTGAGCCCAGGGGAGAAGAGGAAAAATCTGTAAATCCGTAATGGCCAATCCTGAATGAGGTCGGTTAGCAAAGAAGGGCTAGGACTCAACTAAATTAGGCAACAGATTAATAAAGTATGAGACGGTTGGATGGCATCACCAACTCCACAGATACGAGTTTGAGCAAGCTCCGGGAGTTGGCGATGGACAGGGAACCCTGGTGGAGCTTCAGTCCATGGGGTCGCAGAGTCGGACACGACTGAGTGACTGAACTGAACTGATGCTGACCATCAGCTGACAGGGAGACCCTCCTGGGTTGTGTTCCTGTTTGCTGGATGGTTCTCTGATTCTTGGCATCAGAAGCCCATCCCTTGCTACTTTATTTCCGCGTGGTTTCTAGCACTGGAGAAGATGCCCAGAGAACCTTCTTAAACATCGGTCTCCCACAGGTGGAAGGGCCCCAGGAGATGGTCTTGGAGATGTGGAAAGTCAGGCTCAGAGACAGTGAGCAACTTCCAGGAGGCCAGACACGCTCGGTGACAGGGCGGGGCCGGGATTCCTGGCCACACCTCCTTTCCCACCGACACACCCCTCGCCTGCGTGAGCATCCAATATCACACACCCCTCAAATCAGTGTTAGGCTAACATGTCCCACCACTCTCCACAAGGGGCTCAAGGTGTGTGCAATCATTCATCAACCATGTTCTTTTCTCTGTGGCCACTCAGTGTGGCATGTGGGATTTTACTTCCCCCACCAGGAATCGAACCTGTGTCCTCTGCATTGGGAGAGAAGTGTCTTACCCACTGGACCGTCAGGGCGGTCCTTCATCAATCATTTTCCATGTGTGTGTTCACACCTCTCGGTCCCGCTTGTATAAACGTTTCCGAGTGTTTCCAGCAGAGACGCACAGGCCACCTCTGAGGAAAACCAGATGTGTCTCTTGGGTTTCCCGAGTCACCTTGGGACCCAGACCTCACAGAGTGGAGACCCTTCTTCTAAGAACACAGAAACAAGGATTTGTTTTCCCACCTTGCCTGGGGTGGGGAAAGAAGGTTGCCTGCATATTACGCCTTGTGTGGAGGTTGAATACTAACCCGGGAGGCAGGGAGCACGTCCAGAACACTCGGGCCCCATCGTCAGCCCCGGAAGCTGAGGGACCCGGTCGGGGGCCAGGGCACCTCCGCGGGCCGCTGGACAGGCACCTGAGGGAACCGGGGTGTCCCCACAGTCTCCACAAGCCATCACTTGGGCACCACGTGATTGCTTTCTAGGCTTCAACAGAGTCGGTTTCCTTCCATAGCGAACAGCTTGAGAAATCCAGTATCCCAGGAATAGAAAAGACAGAGAGAGAGAGGAAGGGAGGGAGAAAGAAATAGAGAGAGGGAAGGGGCGAGGATCAAGGTGGCAGTTAAGATTCTCAAACGCACACGCTTAGCAGGAACTCATTGGCCTGAACCCAATGCCACTCATCAAAGGGAATGAGGGTTGCGCTAAGCTCACAGAGTTAATCAGAAATGTAGAACTTTGAGGTCTGTATAATAGCCTTCTCTGGCCACACTTTTCATGCTGCAATTCAATTACCCCTTAGGCAATTAACTGTGCAGCTTAAATGCAATGTGTGGAATTCAGGAGAGATTAAACCTAATCCAGTCTGCTAGCAAAGCTCCAGCATTCAGAAGTTTAATGAGGTGATAATGGGGAAGAAACTGCCCTAACCCTTGCCACCCCAGGCTGCACTCGAGTCCACTGTGCACTACTGCTCACAACTGCACACCGTCAAAAGCCAGCAGCATCATAGAGCATCCAGGTCCCCCGGATGCTTTTAAAAAGCCTAGGCTCTTCATCGGAGAAGGCAATAGCAAGCCACTCCAGTACTCTTGCCTAGAAAATCCCATGGATGGAGGAGCCTGGTAGGCTGCAGTCCATGGGGTCGCTTGGAGTCGGTCGCAAGTGAGCGACTTCACTTTCACTTTTCGCTTTCACACAATGGAGAAGGAAATGGCAACCCACTCCAGTGTTCTTGCCTGGAGAATCCCAGGGACGGGGGAGCCTGTTGGGCTGCCGTCTATGGGGTCGCACAGAGTCGGACACGACTGAAGCGACTTAGCAGCAGCAGCAGCAGCAGGCTCTTCATCTGCTCTTAATAGAAGCTTTTTGTCCCACTTGTTCTTGTCCCTTCCTCCTCTGACATCCGGGTTTCCCAGATCCTCCCCAGAAATGACAGGAAAATGTCATACTCCACACTCTTTTTGGTTTTCTGGTTGTTTTGGTTGAGCCACTTACAAGATTACTTTTTCCTCTTTCAAACTGTTCAGCTTTTTCTTACTTGTGATTCTTTTCAAAATTAACAAACATGTGTCCTTAATGAAACAATATTCTGTAAACTACACCATTTGTGAATTGTCTAAGCAAAACAGGCTCCATGAAGCAGAATAAAGTGTAGATATCAACGATACAGACTTGGATAATCTTGCAAAAGTCACTTAGCTGTTTGTCTTTCAACCCTGCAGTCACTCACACAACGAATACTGGCTACACTCCCACCATGACAGAGAAGCCTGTGCTGGGTATCAGCTGGGAGACACAGAGACACACAGGACAGGGCCCCAGTCCCCGTGGAGCTCAAAGTCTCCATGTGAGCGTCCGCCAAGTGCTCAGTGTCAAACACAAAGAAAATGCTGCAGGAATTCAGAAAGAAATCCCTTTGGGAGGAGGTGATCGCAAAAGACTTAGTGGGTGCAGCCATACTGGAGTTGGACTTTGAAGGGTAAGTGAGATTCAACAGGCAGAAAAGGAGAAGGAAATTATGAGCAGAACCTGAGCAGACACTTAAAAAAAAAAGTGTGTGTTCAGCAAGTAGGGGTCCAGGGTCCAGGTCTGCTAGCTGGCACCAAGAGAGAACAAAACCAAAGAGCCAGGGACTTCCCTGATAGTTCAGTGGCTACAAGTCCTGCCTGCCAATAAAGGGGACAGGGGTTTGACCCCTGGTCCAGGAAGATCCCAAATGCTTCGGGGCAACTAAGCCTGTGCTCTGCCACAGGAGGAGCCACCATAATGAGAAGCCCGCGCATCACAATTGCAGAGAAGCCCCTGCCGGCCACAGCTAGAGAAAACCCGCACGCAGCAGCAAAACCCAGCGCAGCCAAAAATAAGCAAAGAAATTTTAAAACAAAACCAAGAACCAGAGCCTTTTAAGACTAGGCTGAGGAGTTGAGAGCCCCTCCTCCACTGAGCCTCGTATTTGGGGTAGAATAAAGCAACGGAGAGAAGCGAGGAGACCAGTTTACAGCTGATGGACGAGGTCATGAGCAGAGTGGAAACAGAAAAAAATAGACAAGAAATATAACAAGAAATTTCCTTCCAGTTCCAGAGTTCATCTTGGGGATAAGGAGAATATAAAGCTGCCTGAGGTTTCCAGGGAGGCGTTGAGGATAATGATGGCAACGATATTAAGAGTTTCAGCTTGTAATCTGAAAAAGTGTATATATATGTACGTGTGTGTGTGTCTGTGTACATACGTATATGTATGTGTGTATATATATATATACACATAACTGAATCACTTTGCTGTACATCTGAAAGCAACACGCATTGTCAATCAACTATACTTCAATAAAATAAAATAATATAATAAATAAATAGCTTAAGCTGGTTGGAAAGGAACATGTTTTCCATTTTAGGATGTGTGAGATTTAGGTATTGGCTCGTACAGAGTCGCACACGACTGAAGCGACTTAGCAGCAGCAGCAAACTCCCAACGAGGGAGGCCAACAAGAATTTAAATGAAGGACTGTAGTTTGGGAGACATTAGTCTCCAAATCCTCAAGGGTAAATTGAATTTAGACAAAATCAGTAAGTTCTCAACCCTGGCTGTGTATTAGAACCTCCTGGTGCCTTCTGAAAGCACAGATGTCCAGGCTGCACCCCAGACCAATTAAGGCAAAATTGTGGGGGGCAAGGGGGGGGGGGGGGGGTGGGGCGGGGCTTGGTGGACAGCCACCAGTAGTACTAATAGGCACACTGGGAAACTTCTGGCCTTTGGAAGATTCCGCTTTTTCATCTTCTGAACAAAACTGTGGGGGAAGGAAGTACAATGACTTATTCGCATTGACAGATGTATAAAAACATTTACCTTTGATCAAGAATCCGGAACACTCAGTTAAATATTCCAAAGTGAAGGCTGGTTTCTGTGTTCCATAGCCCTGACTGGCAACATGTTTGTCCCCCTACGAAGAGCAAGGGTTGAGGGGGTAAGAAACCTAAGTCAGAGGGTTGGGTTTGGGGCGGTTGGGGGGGGGGCACGGTGTTGGCCACAAGACTGGAATCTTGGAGTGGCTACAAGTCAGGGCAGGTTGGAATTTCTGCTGCCTGCACACATTTCTCCACCATGGCCTGACTAATGATCCCACACACATTCTTTATTTCTTGCAGCTTAGAAATCTTTTCCCATCTATTTTCTCATTTGATCCTACAGCCACCCTGTGAGCTACACAAAACTGGCATTGATGATGATCTTTTTACCCATGTGGGAGCAGAAGCCTAGCTATGGTAAGTGGCCCTTGCCCAAGTTTCCCACCCCCACCCCCAAGCAAAGCCAGGATCAGGAAGGACACAGCCCCCAGGCCAGGGTTCTTCCCACCTGTCTGCTGCCTCCAGAGAGCAGGGAATCTAGGGAACCCGGTGGAGGTGTGGGGGAGGGTTCAGAGGCAAAGGGCTCTTCATGAAACATCCTCTTGGTCAATCTATAAACCTGGTCCTCCACCAAGTGTAGCACTGGAACTCAAAGTACAAAGTAAGACTGGCTGGTTTTCTCTTTGTTTCCCTGCATCTCTTCTGTTCCCTCCTCTATCCGGGGATCGAGGTGCCTAGGAGCAGTGCATTTGGAAGCTGCAGTCAGAGCAGGAAGACAGAAAAGCAAGCAGTATGTTTTCTCCAGAGGCTGGCTGATCATCGCTATTAATCACCATTTAGCTATGAAGAAAGGGATGATGAAAACTTGTCTGGAGGTAGTACTGATGTGTCTAGCCCTATGATCCCCTTGGGCACCTGGCAGGTACTCAAATATTTCCCAAACAAATGGACATTCTGCTCTGGGACTTCACATTCTCTTGCCATGAAAACACAGCTTCACTTCAATGAAAAACAACAAAGCAAAAGCAAAAACAAACAAAAAAGTACTTTTACGTTCCATTTATATCAATTAGCAAGCCACATATAAGCCAATGGGCTTCCCTGGTGGCTCAGAAGGTAAAGAATTCTGCTTGCAATGCCGGAGACCCAGGTTCAATTCCTGGGTCAGGAAGATCCCCTGGAGGAGGGAATGGCTACCCACTCCAGTGTTCTTGCCTGGAGAATTCCATGGACAGAGGAGCCTGGCAGGCTATAGTGCATGGGGTCACAAAAAGTCAGACACGGCTGAACAACCAACACACACATATAAACCAGTATAAACTTCCATACTCCGAGAGAATCACATGGTTACATCCATTCTCTGAAGAATCAATGTGTTTCAAGGAACAGAGGTCCACTCATGTAGGAAAGAATATGTCAGAAATTGCAACTCTGGAGAGAGATCTCATTCCACTCTCGAGAACTATGCATTCTTTCCCAGCTCTTTCTCTTTCTTGTCCACTTCTCTTTGAGGGATTCCTTCGCCTTATATCCACAAGTCTATGTCCATTAGGCCTTTCAGAACTCTTTGTGTCTCCTGCTTCAAATTCTCAAAAGAGAGACTCTGATTGGGTGCTGGTCCGGCAGTGGACTGGCTGGAACTTTGTCCGGTACTCACCACAGGCGCAATCAGGGAAGGGGAGCTGGTGTCAACACGGCTCCCTGATACTACCACTCCTTCAACTGAGGCTATAGGTAGGGAGGAAGCAATTTAGAAAGGAGGCTACAGGTGGGACAATCATCCAAAAACATATTAGATCACTGTCCTATAAAATTGTGCTGAGAAGTCATTTTAGTTAAATAACCTGAAATAATATCAATAACCTCAGATATGTAGACGATACCACTCTAATGGCAGAAATCAAAGAGGAACTAAAGAGCCTCTTGATGAGAGTGAAAAAGGAGAGTAAAAAAGCTGGCTTAAAACTCAATATTCAAAAAACTAAGATCATGGCATCCGGTCTCCTCACTTCATGGCAAATAGATGGGAAAACAATAGGAACAGTGACAGACTTTATTTTCTTGGGCTCCAAAATCACTGTGGATGGTGACTGCAGCCATGAAATTTTTTCTACGAACGAGGAACCTTCTTTTCGATACTGTTTGGATCTGTCACATAATCTTTCGTCTCTGTAGTGAAACGATTGATTCCAGGGATATCAGTTTCGATACCAAAAAGGTCATCAGTACATGTCTACACTCTCAATCTGGTATTTCTTCCAACTCTCGGTTTCTTAACTACGAAAGTTCGAGAGTACGACCTTTTCTGAACTCTCAGGGAACCTGACGTCACTCTAGTTTGGTAGTTAGGATTTCCTCTAGTTGGGACTTATAAGTAACCTTCATGACTATGATTTCGAGGTTATGAAACCGGTGGATTACGTTTCTCAGTTGAGTAACCTTTTCTGGGACTAAGACCCTTTCTAACTCCCGTCCTCCCCTTCCTCTACTGTCTCCTACTCTACCGACCTATCGTAGTGACTGAGTTACCTGTCTTTAAACTCGTTTAAGACCCTCTATCACTTCCCGTCCCTTCAGACCACACGACGTCAGGTACCCCACCGTTTCTCTGGGGTACCTCGTTGACTTACTGTTATTGTTTTGGATTTACTTCTTCGTTTTGTGAATATACACTTTTTGATATTCTGAAACTCTTTCTTTATCTTCTGTTGTGTTTGTTTACCTTTTTATACGACGACAAGTATCTAACAATTTTACTGGTATGAAGGGTCCCCTAAGATGTCTATGTTACTTTAAGGAAAGTTTTATAGTCACCATAAAAAGTGTTTATAAATCTTGTTTATCAAGACTTTCAAGATATCTTTGCATTTTCTAGAAAAAGTCGGTTTCGTTAGAATTCTTTTTTCATATTTCCACCTCCATAGTACGAGGGACTAAAGTTCGATATGACGTTTCATGTCATTAGTTTTGTCATACTGCGGATAAATAGAAAGTCAAGCCCAAGTCAAGTGAGTCAGCTCAGGCTGAGAAACGTTGAGGTACCTGACGTTGTGTGGTCCGGAGGGTGAGGTAGTGGTTGAGGACCTCAAATGAGTTTGAGTAGAGGTAACTTAGTCACTACGGTAGGTTGGTAGAATAGGAGACAGTAGGGAAAGAGGAGGACGGTAGTTAGAAAGGGTCATAGTTCCAGAAAAGGTCACTCAGTCAAGAAACGTAATCCACCGACTTCATAACCTTAAAGTCGAAGTCGTAGTCAGTAAAGTTACTTATAAGTCCTGACTAAAAGAAATCCTATCTGACCAACCTAGAGGAACGTCAGGTTTCCTGAGAGCTCAGAAGAGGTTGTGATGTCAAGTCATCGTAGTTAAGAAGACACGAGTCGAAAGAAAGATCAGGTTGAGAGTGTAGGTATGTACTGATGACCTTTTTGGTATCGATTGACTATAGGGACCTTTGTTGGCAAGTAATGTCTCTGCTTTTGAATATGCTGTCTAGGCTGGTCATAGTTGTTTTCCAAGAAGCAAGCATCTTTTAATTTCATGGCTGCAGTCACCATCTACAGTGATTTTGGAGCCCCAAAAATAAAGTCTGTCACTGTTTCCACTGTTTCCCCATCTATTTGCCATTAAGTGATGGGACCGGATGCCATGATCTTAGTTTTCTGAATGTTGAGTTTTAAGCCAACTTTTTCACTCTCCTCCTTCACTTTCATCAAGAGGCTCTTTAGTTCTTACCTTTAACACCCTCTTTTCTTCATGCATGGAGAATAAATATGGATAACAATACCTATATTATCTGCCTTATATACATCTTGTATCTTACATGTGGTAACATCTATTTTTTTAAAAAGTGGTGTGACTTTGAATAAAACACTACTATGCCTCAGTTTTCTCACCTGTAAAATGGATAAAATAACTAAATCATTAGGCTATTTGACAATTCAAGAGAGGGAACTACATTTAAGACAGCTTCTAATTAAATATGGGGTTGAATGTAAAGCTTTTAGTAGTGTTCATTCTTTAAAGAGTCAAGTTGGGGAAAATATCTGAGTTAAGATTCTGAGAAAATCTTGGGAATGCAATTGCGGCTTATTAGCGCTCCAAAAATTCAAATGGGAAAAATATACTTGATTTGGGATTCAGTGAGAAACTCAGAATGCAGATAAAATGGAATTTTTATTTCTTGGGCTGTGTCAGTAGCTTTACTGCCCAGTTCATGAGCTGGGTAGTAAGAAATAATAATAATAATTCAGGAAGAGAAAAATGTCTGTTGAGAAGTTAGGCTGCACCCTGGCAGCTGCCAAAGGCACATGGCCCCAGGGCAGCCCAAACCCACAGGTGAAGAAGCGTCAACACACAGTATTCAGGAGGGTAGCTGTCATCAGAGGCCTGGGTTAGTGTGCACACCACATGGCTTTATGGAGAGCTTTAATGAGCTAATCCCTGCAAAAGCACTTAGCACAGTGCCTGGATCAGGGAAAGCACTCAGTATACACTCCCTATTGATACTGGTTTAGTATTATATTAGCTATATATATATATAGTATATAGCTAATATAATATATAATATATATGTTATATATTATTATTATAGTTATATATATATTAATATATAACTATAATAATATATAACTATTATATAATAATAAAAGCATTAACTCTTATCATTATTATTGCAAATTCTTCATATTTCCTTTTCATATCAAATACTTCAAATAGCCCTTGAACTGTGTTTCTTAAGTTAACAAACCAGCTTTTCTTTGCTTCTGTGGGGAATGTCTTTCTTTGATGTCTTACCAAATTCCTAGTAAGCATTTTAAAGAGAAATTGTATCTTGATGCCAAAGTGTTTGCTAGTAAAAAAGCATATGAAACTTTCTCCCTCATGAAACAGCTCATTGAATTTTATTTTGGAGATTACTTTTTAAAATCTGTTTATTTAATATTTAAATTTTTATTAATTTATTAATTTTTAATTGAAAGATAATTTCTTTACAAATTTGTGTTGGTTTCTGCCATCCATCAACATGAATCAGCCATAGGTATACATATGTCCTCTCCCTCTTGAACCTTCCTCCCACCTAAATTTATTTTTTATTGGAGTTTTTCATCACTGTAGCTTGCACAGAAAATCAGAGAAAATCTTATTATGATAAGAAATGTCAAAAAATCCAAAGGCAGGACACAGAAAGATGGAGCAGCTAAGGAAGAGTGACTATCAGGAGGCCTGAAAGTGTCCTGTAGAAGAGGGGCGGCCAGCCTCCAGCACTTCAGAACCATCGAGGCCAGACCCTCACTACTCCAAGTGCAGTCTGCAAACCAACAACCTCATAACATCTGACAAGTGGAATCTCAGGCCCCATGAGTCCTACTGAATCAGAATCTGCTTTTCAGAAACATCCCTAGGGGGTGGGTGGGCACAGCAAAGTTCAAGAAGCACCAAGTTAGGCAACTGTTTAAAAGTACCAACGTCCAGACATCTGTCCCCACATCAAGAAAGTCAGATTCCCCAGAGTGAGGCCTGGGTTTTTGTATTTTTTTCAAAAGCTCCTGGCAGTTGATTCTAATGTGCAGCTGGGGTTGGAAAACCTGCAGAAGAGGAAAGCAGGACCGGGTGCGGCAGACAGCCTCAACCTGGTGGAGAAGGAAAGGACCCCACTTGGAGCCCAAGGATGAGCCCGAGCGCGTGCGCAGAGGGACAGGGAGCCCCGACGCCAGAGTTTATAGTAGTTGAGACTAGAGCCAGTCAAGGGAGAGGAGGCTCGACCATCAGAGGACAGATCGTGAAAGGCCTTTGAGAGTGTTGGTCACTCAGTCCTGTCTGGCTCTTTGCGACCCCATGGACCCTAGCCCGCCAGGCTCCTCTGTCCATGGAATTCTCCAGCAAGAATACTGGAGTGGGTAGCCATTCCCTTCTGCAGGGGATCTTCCTGACCCAGGGGTCGAACCCAGCTCTCCTGCATTGCAGGCAGATTCTTTACTATCTGAGCCACCAGAGCAGCCCGAAAGGTGTTTGGTGAGGTCCTGAGAGCTAAACCTGCTCAGGCAGACGGTGAAGGGTTTACCGAGCCCTCACTTTTGTGTATCAATCACTGTAGAGATAGGATTTGACAAGGATAAGACACAGGACAAGAAGGCCAGTTACAAAGACAGTGGATAATTCTTGACAAGACCAAGTCCTGGATCAGCCTAAGGCTATTGAAGTTAGAGACAAGGAGACAAGTTCCAGAATTAGCAGAGGACGTAATGTGAGTAGAAAGGGACTGTACTAAGAAAACTGAAGAACAGGAATAATCAGTTACAGGGGAAAACTGGCATTCCAAAGAAAAGTCCAGCCTCGGGGAGTGGAGGATATAAAGGAGTGCGAGTAGAAAGGGGACTTTTAAAAAAACTTTTTGGCCAACCCAATACATTGGAATATAGTTGATTAACAATGTTGTGTTAGTTTCAGGTGTACAGCAAAGTGATTCAGTTATACGTATACAAGTACCTATACCTTTCAAATTCTTTCCCCATTTAGATTCTTACATAACATTAGGCAGAGTTCCCGAGCTGTACAGTAGGTTCTTGTTGGTTAGCCATTTTAAATAGAGCAGTGTGTACATGTCAGTCTCAAACTCCCTAGCTGTCCCTTCCTCCCCTGGTAATCATTAGTTCCAATCTCTAAGCCCATGAGGATGTATTCTGTTTTGTAAATAAGTTCATTTATGTCATTTCTTTTTATATTCCACATGTAAGTGATACCATATGATATTTCTCTTTCTCTGACATTTCACTCAGTATGACCATCTCTAGGTCCATCCATGTTGCTGCAAATGGCATTGTTTCATTCTTTTTAGTGGCTGAGTAACAGTCCATTCTATATACGTACCACATCTTTATCCATTCTTCTGTCAGTGCACATTTAGACTGCTTCCATGTCTTGGCTATGGTAAACAGTGCTGTAATGAACATTGGGGTGCACGTATCCTCTTGAATTATGCTTTTTCTCCAGATACATGCCCAGGAGTGGGATTGCAGGATCATATAGTAGCTGCTTTTAGTTTTCTAAGGAACTTCCATACTGTTCTCCACAGTGGCTGTACCAGTTTACATTCTCACCGACAGAGTAGGATGGCAAGGAGGTGGGGGGAGTCAAAGTGTTAGTCACGCAGTCGTGCCCAACTCTTTGCAACATCATAAACTGTCGCCCACCAGGCTCTTCTGTCCGTGGGATTTCCTAGGCAAGAAAACTGGAGTGGGTTGCCATTCCCTTCTCCAGGGGATCTTCTGGACCCAGGGATCGAACCCGGGTCTCATGCATTGTAGGTGAATTCTTTACCACGTGAGCCACTAGGGAATTGTGAGTAAGTAAGGATGGGGTAGGGCTGAGATGCTGCATTTTGCTAATGATGTGCACTTTAAATCTCAAAAAACTACTTGAAAGAAGCCAACCTGTGACCTGTAGATGAGGCAGCAGCTGGAAATTTCTCCCAAAATGGTGCCTCTGTTGTCTGGCTACATTTCTCTTAACAGATTAAAGATCAGACTCAGAAGCAGATGAAGTGACGGTGTCCCATCTTTGAGCCCTGAAAGGTCTGGAGGTGGGAGAGAAGCAGCAGAACGTGGGTGTGCGGTTTCCTTCTGAGGCAACTCTGATTCAAGGAGGAGGGTGTGGGGAGGGCCGATTTCTAAAGCCCCTCTCTTTGGTTCCTGCCTTCAACAACAGATTTTCTTGTCTCTTTGCGCTCTGAATTCCCCTCTATCTGCTGAAATCAAGATGAGTGAAACTTTTATCCCTGCCATTTCTGGAATCTCTAGTCTTATAATGCATTTAAAATGCATTCATGTAACAGACTTCAGTCTGTCTTGCTGCAACTAGAGACAGGAGTCTGATAAGAGAGCTCCCCTAACTGCCCACAAGTAGGGAAGGGAATTTTTGAAGAGCTCAAAGCATTCAGTTCAGTTCAGTCGCTCAGTCATGTTGGACTGTTTGCGACCCCATGGACTGCAGCACACCAGGCCTCCCTGTCCATCACCAACTCTTGGAGATTACTCAAATTCATGTCCCTTGAGTTGGTGATCCCATCCAAACCATTCCATCCTTTGTCATCCCCTTCTCCACTTGCCTTCAATCTTTCCCAGCATCAGGGTCTTTTCAAATGAGTCAGTTCTCCACATCAGGTGACCAAAGTATTGGACTTTCAACTTCAGCATCAGTCCTTCTGACGAATATTCAGGACTGATCTCCTTTAGGATGAACTGGTTGAATCTCCTTGCAGTCCAAGGGACTCTCAAGAGTCTTCTCCAACACCACAGTTCAAAAGCATCAATTCTTCAGTGCTTAGCTTTTTTTATAGTCCAGCTCTCACATCCATACATGACCACTGGAAAAATCATAGCCTTGACTAGATGGACCTTTGTCAGCAAAGTAATGTCTCTGCTTTTTAATATGCTATCAAGGTTGGTAATAGCTTTTCTTCCAAGGAACAAGAGTCCTTTAATTTCATAGCTGCAGTCACCATCTGCAGTGACTTTGGAACCCAAAAAAATAAAGTCTGTCACTGTTTCCATTGTTTCCCCATCTATTTGCCATGAAGCGATGGGGCCAGATGCCATGACCTTAGTTTTCTGAATGTTGAGCTTTAAGCCAACTTTTTCACTCTCTTCTTTCACGTTCATCAAGAGGCTCTTTAGTTCTTCTTCACAAAGCATTAAGGGAGCTCAATCAGCATGTCTCCCCCGGCAGTTCTCCAAGTGAGTTTCTTGTTGCCCCATACCCAGGTGGGCTTCTGGCCAATCTCTTCTCTATTAGGGTTTACAGTAGACTAGTACGTTTTCCTGCTTGCACTTGTGGAGAGCTACATTAATCTTTTACCTTTGAAACTTCTTGGCTGAGCTTTCAAGGCCCTCACCCATGTAACCTCACCTCCCACTGCACTCCCAGCTCAAGCTCACTGCTATCATGAACAGGTTTTTTGTTTATTTATTCTTGCTTGGGATTCTCTCTCTTGTCTAATCACTTTTCAAGGTGAAGCTTCAGGAAGCTCCCTCATCATCCTCTCTAGAGTCCTCATTGCCTCCTACCTGGAGCCAGCAATACCAGCTGAGAACTTCTGTCTGTCTGTAAGATTTTTTTAACTCCAACAAGACTACAGATTTCTTGAAGGCAGGGACCAAGTCATCTTTCTTTTGTATTCTGCACAGGAGCTGGCAGAGAGACAGGCCTGCGTCAGTGGCCAGTACGCATTCTCTCATTTACTCCATTATCCCTCATTGACATAGGTGGTGAATTTGGTGCAGTGGATTTTTAAGCAGCATGCAGGGTTTATGGTTTGCAAGGGCCACTAGAGTCAATGGCAAAAATTTAAGAATTCTACTCTAAAAGCAAACTTATTTGTAAATTTTATGTCTTACCATATCCCTCTCCTGTATCCTCATACCCTGAATAATAGTGGAATTAGCAATAGCTAATAGCAGTAGTAATAGTAGTAGCACTGGTGGTGGTAATGGTAGTAGTGGTGATAATAGTGGTAATAGTAGTAATAGTAGAGGTAGTAATAATAGTAATAGTAATAGTAAAGATAGTAATAATAGTAGTAGTAATAGTAATAGTAGTAGTAATAGTAATAGTAGTAGTAGTAGTAATAGTAGTAGTAATAGTAATAGTAGTAGGTCGTACAGGGCTTCCCTGGTGGCTCAGATGGTAAAGAATCTGCCTGCAATGTGGGGAACCCAGGTTCAACCCCTGGGTTAGGAAAATCCTCTACAGAAGGGAATGGCTACTGTTTCCAGTATTCTTGCCTGGAGAATCCCGTGGACAGAGGATGGTGGTGGGCTACAGTCCCTGAGGTCTCAGAGTTGGACACGACTGAGCTACTATCACATACGTACACAGTAGATCCTACATGATCTGTCACTCCTCATTACCTTTCTGACCTCCCTTATCTATCATTCTCCCCCTTGACCTCTACACTTCAGACAACTGATCTCCCTATAGTTAGTTCCTTGAACACACCAGGCATGCTTCCACTTCAGAATCTTTGAACTTGCTCCTCCCTAAACAGGCACATGGCATACTCACTCACTGCCTTCAGGACTTTTCTCAGAGGGAAGCTTCTTGATGATACCTTCTGGGCCATTCTATTAAAAATTACAAACTCTTCTATGCTGTTGTTGGCATTGGAAATTGGTGTAGCCACTATGGAGAACAGTATGAAGGTTCCTTAAAAACTAAAAATAAAGCTGCAGTTCCACCCCTGAAAATCATAATTCAAGAAGATACATGCATTCCAATGTTCATTGCAGCACTATTTACAATAGTCAAGACAAGTTCATTTAGTCACTCAGTGGTGTCCCAATCTTTGTGACCCCATGGACTGCAGCACGCCAGGCCTCCCTTGAAGGTTCCTTAAAAACTAAAAATAAAGCTGCAGTTCCACCCCTGAAAATCATAATTCAAGAAGATACATGCATTCCAATGTTCATTGCAGCACTATTTACAATAGTCAAGACAAGTTCATTTAGTCACTCAGTGGTGTCCCAATCTTTGTGACCCCATGGACTGCAGCACGCCAGGCCTCCCTGTGCATCACCAACTCCCAGTGTTTACTCAAACTCATGTCCATTGAGTCGGTGGTGCCATCCAACCATCTCATCCTCTGTCACCCACTTCTCCTCCCACCTTCAATCTTTCCCAGCATCAGGGTCTTTTCCAGTGAGTCAGTTCTTCACATCAGTGGCCTGATTGCATTTCAGCTTAGCATCAGTCCTTTCAATGAATATTCAGGACTGATTTCCTTTAGGATTGACTGGCTGGACCTCCTTGCTGTCCAAGTCTTCTCCAGCACCACAGTATAAAAGCATCAGTTCTTTGGTGCTCAGATTTCTTTAGAGTCCAACTCTCACATCCATACATGACTACTGGAAAAACCATAGCTTTGACTAGACGGACCTTTGTTGGCAAAGTAATGTCTCTGCTCTTTAATATGCTGTTTAGGTTGATCATAACTTTTCTTCCAAGGAGCAACCATCTTTTAATGAAATGAAAATAATGAATGGCAAAATAATAGTAGCATTTACTTATAATAATAACTAATATTTATTGCTAAGACCAGAGAAGGCAATGGCACCCCACTCCAGTACTCTTGCCTGGAAAATCCCATGGACGGAGGAGCCTGGTAGGCTGCAGTCCATGGGGTCGCTGAGAGTTGGATGCAACTCAGTGACTTCACTTTCACTTTTCACTTTCATGCATTGGAGAAGGAAATGGCAACCCACTCCAGTGTTCTTGCCTGGAGAATCCCAGGGATGGAGGAGTCTGGTGGGCTGCCATCTATGGGGTCACACAGAGTCGGACACGACTGAAGCGATTTAGCATTGCTAAGACTTTTAGATTCATTATTGCATTTACTCCTCATAACCTTATGAAATAAGCACTATTATAATCACACTTGACAAATGAAAAAACTAAGAATTAGCATTTCATTAATTTGTTCAATATATTGCAACTAGCAAATCAACTGGAATTCAAAGCTAGGGAGTCTGACTTCAAAAGCTATTCTTTTAATCATAATAGTTTTGCTTTTCAAACCAAGATATTTATCATTTTTATTTATGAATTTTTGAACTATATAGTAACAAAAAGTCTAGCTTCTCTAATTTTTAGGAAACCTATTGGCTTCACATTACGAATGAAGATAAAATTTCTTCCTACCTCCCTTCTCTCCTCTCTATTACCCAATTTTCTTTTCTGTTACTTTTTTACTCTCATAGCTTTATATGTATTGATAGCCTGTTACCTGATTTAGCAGATTTAGACAGTATCTTTGGATCACCCTCCGTGAAAAATGAGAAGATCCATATACTTCCATTACCCACCTTCTCATTCTCTGCTGCTGCTGCTGCTAAGTCGCTTCAGTCGTGTCCGATTCTGAGCAACCCCGTAGATGGCAGCCCACCAGGCTCCTCTGTCCCTGGGATCCTCCAGGCAAGAACACTGGAGTGGGTTGCCATTTCCTTCTCCAATGCATGCATGAGTGCTAAGTCGCTTCAGTCGTGTCCAACTCTGTGCGACCCCATGGACAGCAGCCCACCAGGCTCCTCTGTCCACAGGATTCTTCAGGCAAGAGTACTGGAGTGGGTTGCCATTTCCTTCTCCAATGCATGCATGCATACTAAGTCGCTTCAGTCATGTCCGACTCTGTGCAACCCCATGGACAGCAGCCCACCAGGCTCCTCTGTCCACAGGATTCTCCAGGCAAGAATACTGCAGTGGGTTGCCATTTCCTTCTCCGTCTCGTTCTCTCTTCCGTCTGAGGTTTTTCATTATTTTTGTACATTATCCTTCTTTGTAATGTTCACATTATATTCTGAGCCATAATTGCCACTGCTGTTAGTTTTATTGTTGCATTTAGATAGATTCAATCCCTACTGCCAGTCCTTTTTGTTTTAGCTCTTCCGCTTACCTTTAATACAACTAAATTTTATCCTTTAGTAGTTTTTCAAGGTCTTACAGGAAATATGAAGTATATTCAGCACTGTTACATGCATCTGTGCAGATTGGGCACTGCACAATCCCAGGGAACATTGTTCATATTACAGTCTATGGAATGCCCTATACATGTATGCCACATGTGGCAGCTATGACTGCATTTTTTTTAACGACTACTTTTTTACTATTTCTTTCTTATTGAAGTATAGTTGATTTACAATGTCATGTTCGTTTCTGGTGTACAGCAAAGTAATTTAATGATTTAGTCGTGTGTGTGTGAGCATATATATATATATACACACATATACACATTTTCTTTTTTCATTATGATTACAGAGTATTAAATATAGTTTCCTATACCAACATATATACACATATTCTTTTTCCATTATGGTTTATTATAGAATATGAAATACAGTTTCCTGTGCAATAATGTAAGACTTTTTTGTTGGTTTATTTTATATATAGTGGTTTGTATCTGCTAATTTCAAGCTCCTAAATGACTACATTCTTCAGCTTCTGTCATATTTGAAAATATCTGTCAGTTGCTGATTTACTTTTGTGCAGTTTATCTGGGTATAACACTTTTTTTTCTTTCCCTGGGGACTTTCTAATCATTACTGAAATATTTTCTATATTAACTAATACCTTGGAGAAGGGGGACACATGAAGCTAGCCTGTGTGCCAAACTTGATCTTTATGGATTCTTAAAGGTTAGAGGATTAGGGTTTTGCTGGTCTGGTGGGTTAGAAATAACATCTTATTAGTGGTAGTGTTGATGGATGTGTCCTTTATTATTCCTTTTAATATTTTATTATACATGTAAATATTTTAATTTCATGGCTGCGATCACCATCTGCAGTGATTTTGGAGCCCCCAAAATAAAATCTGACACTGTTTCCACTGTTTCCCCATCTATTTCCCTTGAAGTGATGGGACCAGATGCCATGATCTTCGTTTTCTGAATGTTGAGCTTTAAGCCAACTTTTTCACTCTCCTCTTTCACTTTCATCAGGAGGCTTTTTAGTTCCTCCTCACTTTCTGCCATAAGGGTGGTGTCATCTGCATATCTGAGATGATTGATATTTCTCCCGGCAATCTTGATTCCAGCTTGTGCTTCTTCCAGCCCAACATTTCTCATGATGTACTCTGCATATAAGTTAAATAAGTGGGGTGACAATATACAGCCTTGATGTACTCATGGGAAATAGATGGGGAAACAGTGTCTGCACCACATAGTCCAAAAGTCTGTTCTTTACATCTATGTCTCTTTTGCTACCTAGTGCATGGCAAATTTAAGTTTTGGTTTTTAGAACTTTCTGGATTTTTTTTCCCCAAATATTTTCATCCTCTATTGGTGGGATCTGCGATAAGGAGGGCCAACTGCCCGTGTCTGTCCTCTCTGCCTGATTTGAAAGATTAGTGGGAAGTGCTTTCTTACCACATTGACATGACTAATTCTAGAGATTCACTAAGTCTGAGAAGGTGCTTAGGAATCTGCATTTTATATAAGCACTTCCAGGTGACACTGGGAGGGGGTTTAAGAAACCATAATTGTGCTTATCAGACTTTAATGAACATGTGATTCACTAAGGCTCTTGTTAAATGCAGATTCTGATTCAGTAAGTCTGGATTGGATCGGAGATTCTTCATATTTACCAAGTTTCCAGGTGGTGAAGAGGTTACTGGTGTACAGACACTGTTCATGGCTGGTGCCCAATAGGTCTCCTGCAACAGCTATACTCCAGGCCTTCCAGATGGGCCTCTGGAGGCNATTGGATCGGAGATTCTTCATATTTACCAAGTTTCCAGGTGGTGAAGAGGTTACTGGTGTACAGACACTGTTCATGGCTGGTGCCCAATAGGTCTCCTGCAACAGCTATACTCCAGGCCTTCCAGATGGGCCTCTGGAGGCCTGGTTAGGCTTAGTTCTATATACAACTTTTTTACCCCATATTATTCTTTGCTGCTGCAGAGTTGCTTCAGTCCTGTCCAACTCTGTGCAACCCCATAGACAGCAGCCCACCAGGCTCCGCCATCCCTGGGATTCTCCAGGCAAGAACACTGGAATGGGTTGCCATTTCCTTCGTGTCCAACCCTGTGCGACCCCATAGACAGCAGCCCACCAGGCTCCCCTGTCCCTGGGATTCTCCAGGCAAGAACAGTGGAGTGGGTTGCCATCTCCTTCTCTATTACTCTTTGCCTTTATTTTAATACAACTGAGATAATTCACTTCTCCAGCTGATATGTGATGCCTTCCATGTCAGATTTTTGGACTAATTTTTGAAAAGGCTTCAGCATTTTGTTTCTGGGTTTACAGAAAAAGGCTTGTGCAGTTAGGAATGCCTAATTGAGAATGGGATTTCTTGGCTTCTGAACAACTATTGACTATAATATCCATTTATTTTAATTCTACTTTTTCCCAGAAGGTGTCTATTGGCAGGCTGTTTTTCTTTCACAGTTGATACTTTAATGCACATATAATTGCATCATGTTAGCCTGAAAAATGGGTTTAGATAAATCACAAGTGCTAGAGATAGCACCTTTTTCAAAGTCTACTTGATCTGTCTTTATTTCAGAAATGTTCTGTTTTTGAAGCTGATACGTTTTTCTTAGAATCTTCCTTTTTTTTTTTTTAATGTTTGCCTTTAGTAAGTCATACTAATTGTTTGGATGTGGAATGTCTCCATTTTCACATAAGGACCATTTGTCTCTTTCCCCTCACAGGAAAACTGTTATTTTTCAAGCACTTTGGAGAAGCTTGTACTTAATAGTCTCAAATATGTGCTCAGGCTTTGCCCTTGCATACTATTTCATGCTGTCTGGGCTCTGAGCTTGGTGTAGTCAGTGGTCATTGATTTCCTGGTAAAGGGGTTTTATAGTTTCAGGCAATTGCAGCTGTAAATTCTGGATATCAATTTCTAGTAAACCCACATTTTTAAAATGAGTTCTTGTGCAGTGCTTGCTTTTTTAACAACAACAATGTTCTGACTTAGGAGCCCTTGATGTTTTTGTATGTCCTTCATCATTTTCTAAATGTTTCATGAGGCTTTGTTGCTCTTCAGCTAACAGTGACTTAGAGTTAGTAGTGATTTTCAGATTTGAAGTCTTTTTGGTGCAATATCTTAGCAGCTCTGTATTTCAGTTCAGTTCAGTTGCTCAGTCGTGTCTGACTGTTTACGACCCCATGAATTGCAGCACGCCAGGCCTCCCTGTCTATCACCAACACCTGCTCACTCAGACTAATGTCCATCGAGTTGGTGATGCCATCCAGTCATCTCATCCTCTGTCGTCCCCTTCTCCTCCTGCCCCCAATCCCTCCCAGCATCAGGGTCTTTTCCAATCAGTCAACTCTTCACATGAGGTGACCAAAGTACTGGAGTTTCAGCTTTAGCATCATTCCTTCCAAAGAACACCCAGGACTGATCTCCTTTAGAATGGACTGGTTGGATCTCCTTGCAGTCCAAGGGACTCAGAAGAGTCTTCTCCAACACCACAGTTCAAAGGGATCAATTCTTCAGTGCTCAGCTTTCTTCACAGTCCAACTCTACATCCATTCATAACCACTGGAAAAACCATAGCCTTGACTAGATGGACCTTTGTTGGCAAAGTAATGTCTCTGCTTTTCAATATGCTATCTAGGTTGGTCATAACTTTCCTTCCAAGGAGTAAGCGTCTTTTAATTTCATGGCTGCAATCACCATCTGCAGTGAGTTTGGAGCCCCCCAAAATAAAGTCTGACACTGTCTCCACTCTTCCCCCATCTATTTCCCATGAAGTGATGGGACCAGATGCCATGATCTTCGTTTTCTGAATGTTGAGCTTTAAGCCAACTTTTTCACTCTCCTCTTTCACTTTCATCAAGAGGCTTTTTAGTTCCTCTTCACTTTCTGCCATAAGGGTGGTGTCATCTGCATATCTGAGGTGATTGGTATTTCTCCTGGCAATCTTGATTCCAGCTTGTGCTTCTTCCAGCCCAGCGTTTCTCATGATGTATTCTGCATATATGTTAAATAAGATTAGGCCCTTGCAGATCAAGGCTTACCTCCTCCAGGAAAATTTGCTTGAATTATATACTAAGGGAGACTAACAGTGCCAGCAAAGAAACAGACACAAAAGGGGTTTGTTGAGGGACATATAGTTTATTGTGAAATGAACTATAGCAAAGGAAGGAAAGGGTTAACCATCCGTATGCTTGGGAATTCTCATTTGGGGACTGTGACGTCTTTAGCTCGTGAGCCTCTGAGCTGCTCTGAGCCTGCCAGTTCCATAGCCCCCTTAGGAGAGAGCAGCCAGAATAATGACTTGCCTCTAACACGACTGAAGTGACTCAGCAGCAGCCGCAAAGCCAGGTCACACCCTCCACCCCCGGCACCTGACTCCAAAAACAGCCCTCTGAAATCTGGCAAGTTTTACCAAACAGAGATGGCCGAGAGTGGCTGGCGGCTAACTGAACCAATCAGATTCTTTCAATAACAAGTCTGGTCATGGCAGACACAAAGAGGTGGCCAACACGGAGCGGAAGTAGGGACGCGTGTGGAGAGAAGGACAGAAGAAGCAGATAGAAGCAGAGAAAGAGAGAGTATAGTTGAGGCGAGAACGTGGCCTTGATGTTAGGGGCAGGAACAACCTTATGACCCGACCACAAAGGCATTCACTGAGCCCCAAGGTCAGGAGAGCCGCCCTGCACCCTGAACTGTGTTCCCAGTCTGTGGAGTAAGGCTAAGTGACCGGTATTTGTCAAAACACACCACACGGTAAATTGAAGATTTATGCATTTCATTGTATGTAAAGTTGACCTCAAAGGGGACAAAAGAATGATAAACAAATACTGAACTTTAAAAATATTCAGCTGACTTGTTTGGCCTGATGGGTTCTGACACCTGCCATTTAATTCAAAATGCATCCAAACAAAGGTGGTGTGATAGATGGGAAAAGAGGAGCAAATAGATGGATAGACACGTGATAAAGTAACTGCACTAAAATGTTAATGGTGGCATCTGAGTGGAAGGTGTGTGGATGTTCACTATAAAATGCTCTACACTTTTTTGTATTTTGAAAATGTTTGTGATAAAATCTTATAGGCAAAAGCTTTGGGGGATGGCTAACTCATGGAAAAGAAGAGAAATAGTCAATTACGTTGAAATTAATCAACAGAGGAGAAAAAAGAAGACAGCAAAGAAATTAAATGAGAGCCCCCCCCCCCAAAAAAAAAATGCTGGGTTCAAAGTGAATGGGCCCTGATCCTAAAAGAACAAAGATTGGGAGCCGTGAGGAGACAACAATCAAAGGAAATATGTAGGTCTTAATAAAATTACATCTATATAGAAAAGGCACAATTTAGAAATCCATAAAAGTAGTAAAATGAAAAACATTAAAGTCACAGTTGGCATTGCCCTGAGAAAGAAGAAACTGGATGTGATTTTAGTACAAGAAATAAAGAGTAATACCTAGAGAGAATTTTATTGTACATAAAGGGAGTGGGTTTTAGGCATCTTCCCACAAGTCAGTAATAGGAAAAAGGAATCATGTAGAGGTGGAATTTTGTTTAATATACAAAATGAGCATGTTTGAAAGAAAGAGAACCTCAGCTGCCAGATGTGTATTTATAACACTGCATATGAATGGGAGCCTGGGAATAATAATAAAATGTGTAACTGCCTCCCAAAAGTAATCTTTCCTCCATGCAAGAATATTTCAATTTTGTCTTTAAAAAAGATGGACACGTGAGAAATCATCAGAAATCAATCTACAATAAACAGGGTCTCTGGGCAGAATTTGGGAAGGCTGATTGAAGAATTCATGACAACTGAGCTACCCATCAAGTGAGAAATTCAACACACTTCTGCTGTTTACGAATGATCGATAGTCAATAAATATGTGGGTAGGAAAGACACCTATAAAGCTACACACATAATCCTGTAATAATGAATTTGGAAATTTTCTAAGCCTTTGTGTCCAGATCTGTAAAATGGAAACAATTCTCACAGTGTCTGACTCAATGTAAGTCCTTAGTAGGGGTTTCTACTTACTTGTGAGACTACAAGTAAATAAACGTGTTTACTTACATACAGGCTTCCCTGATAGCTCAGTTGATAAAGAATGCACCTGTATTACAGGAGACACCAGTTCAATCCCTGGGTCGGGAAGATCCCCTGGAGAAGGGCTCGGCTACCCATCCACTATCCTTGGGCTTCCCTTGCGGCTCAGCTGGTAAAGAATCCACCTGCAATGCAAGAGACCTGGGTTTGATCCCTGGGTTGGAAGATCCCCTGGAGAAGGGAAAGGCTACCCACTCCAGTATTCTGGCCTGGAGAATTCCCTGGACTGTATAGTCATGGGGTCACAAAGAGTCAGACACAACTTTCACTTTCACTACATACAGGAGCCTGGAACACCAGAAAGGGAAATGGATCCGTAGAATTTTCTGGATTGTGAGAGAACAAAGGATCTCTAATCTCTATGAAGTATAAGGTGTAGGATAAAATTTTTCCAACATTCCATAGTAATCACTGAAATTAAAATAAAATACATTTGGGCAGAATTTGGAATGAGCTAGATTTTATTAGACCCAGAGAGCATTTTTTCAGTGATTAAAGGGATGATGGAGAAGAGCTCCAAATGTCCTCTAAGATTTGAAAGAGTTGTGATACATGTTAAAATGGGCACAAATGATGGAAAAAATAAAGTCACATGTTTGCTTGCTAATTATAAAGTGACATGCATGCATGCTTAGTGGCTTCAGTTGTGTCCGATTCTTTGCGACCCTGTGGACTACCAGGCTCCTCTGTCCAGGGAATTCTCCAGGCAAGAATACTGGAGTGGGCTACTGTGCCTTCCTTCAGAGGATCTTCCCACTCCAGGGCCTGAACCCCATTAGTCTCTCATGTCTAATGCTTTGGCAGGCAGGTTCTTTACCACTAGTGCCATCTGGGAAGCCCCATAAAGTGACACAGGCTTTCTGTTAAAAGTTCAGATAGTTCCAAAATGTATAAGGCAGAAAGTTAAGGTCTCCACCTTCAATTAGGTAAATCAGAATTTTAAAATAAAAGTAAATATTCCTCCTCTAACTCCCAGTGAAGCTTTTAATCCATTAATTGGTCTATGAATTGGTCACACCAATTTTAATCCATGAAATAGATTCACCAGTTCAATCAAACTTCTGGGCTGGGACCCAGGCATCAGTATTTAAATCTCCCCCAGGTGATTCCAATATACAGCCAAGGTGGAGAACCAGGGTTTAAGAACTGTCTTCTCCGAGGGTGGGCATCAGATCAGCAGCATCAGCAACACCCAAGAGCTTATTAGAAATGCAAACCCTTGGTCCCCACCCCCACCCCAGACCCACTGCAATGGGTGTTGTGAGACCAGTGAGAGGTAACAGTAAAGGATGTATTGAACAGTCACTAAGATTTACATGACATTTCCAGTATAAAGGTGTTACTTGTATGATAAGCAAGCATCATTTGTGATATAATTTAAATGCAACTTTATTTTTGTCTTTCACTTCCCCTTTAATATGGAGGAGCACATTTCCCCTGTTCCTAGAAGAGAATACGGTCAGATCCTATGACCCTTCTGCTTGTTTTGAGGCAAAATCTCCCAATTCAGAAATTATAAGACACGTTCAGGGTGAGACTTCTCTGTTGCCCTCCCAGACCTCTGGGAGGTGGCGTGATGTCCCTCATGGAGTGGCGTGTGGGGAGAGACGAGAGGAAGGGGTAAGGAGGGACAAGGAGGTTCCCCCGTGACCGAAAGCTTCTGCTCTCCTGGCTGGTAGGTGGACATTAAGAGCCACCTCTTCCCACACAGGTGCTTTCTTGGACCCACTGGAGGTCATTCTGCTGGCCCATCTGGCCACACTCCCACAACACAGACCCTGAATTCTGCTCCTCTGGGCACTGCTCCCCATGACCCATGGCCCTGTGCAGTGCCCACACGGACTCCATCAGGTCATTTCTCATTCTCTCCTTACCTTCTCTAGCTGCTAAATGACATGAGGCCAACCAATCTCTGACTTCCGAGAAGTCCTTACACTCCCTTCATCCCACAAGTCCCCAGGAGTACAAGCAACCAACCGACCTGCTGCTCCTGGTCCTCTGCATCTTTCTCGGGGTGAATCAGGTCCCCCCACCCCAAGTCAGCTCTTCCCCAACTGCAGCAATACACATCAAGCTCTCTGAACGATCCCCTGGGAGTCACCTGTCACTGGGGGACCTCAGAGAGCAAGGAGATTCACATTATGACAACAGTCCTCACTCAAGAAAATCCCCCTGAAACTAACACAACTTTGTAAACTAACTAGACTTCAGTTGTTAAAGAATAATAATAATAAAATAAAATTCCCTCACATATTCTCGGTCCTCTCCACCTCTTGATTCTTTTTATTATCTTAAAGCTGGTGGGAAGTTCAAGAGATCTTGAATCAGTTTAGGGACATTTTCTTTGTAAACTGTCCATATGATGATTTGGTGTTGAAATATGACATGTATCGTAGTTTGAGGACTGAATAGAAGCTTCCATTTCACATCCTGTTGTGTGAGGAGGTTCTCTTGTGATCCAGAATAACCCAGTAAGGTGTGTGTCGTGATAGTCATTATTGTCCAAGGTCACGCATCTAGAAAGAAGCAAGGAAGAGACATGGACTCATCTTCCAGCTCTGAAATGTCCTCTTTCAACTACCACATTAGATAGACTGAATTTGCTGAAATAGAAACTAGAGATAATGAGACACGGAATATGTATAAATATCATTTATTAAGGCTGAGGTCCCGCTTAAACTGACAGCCCCATGAGTACAGAACTGGAGTGAGAGCTCTCCCTAAACATATTCAAGAACCAGAAAATGTAAATAAAATGGCATCTTAGTTAAGCTTCTTTTGATTGGAAACAATAAAGGCCAACGCTTGAAATAAATGGATATGTTCACTACTTTGGTTGTGGTGATGGTTTTATGGGTTTATACATATGTCAAAATTTAGTAAATTAATGCTTTTAAATGCGTACAGTTTATTGTATGTAAATTTCACCTCAATAAATTGCTTTTTTAAACTCAAACAGCAAAAACAAAGTGGATTTGAAAAGTATAACATGTTAGACAAATGTAAGTGATTATTGACAATATAAAATGTTATAGTTATTCCTGGTTAATTCAGCATTTCCCCATCAGACACCATCCAACTTCATGGATAATTGAAAATCCTGCACATCTTTCTCACTGACAGGTTGAGAAGTTTTCAAAACAGTCCTAAATATGGATGTGTGACTGTATTGCCATAAGCCTCTTTAAGCCTGGCCTCTGCAGGGGCTGACCCACTGCGTCCATCACCAGCAAGATTCCCAGCTGATGGAAGTAGGAGTGGGCAGTGGGGAGGGGGACATCTTGTGCCACAGCTGTGTCGAATTGACTTGGCTAGTCCAGCCATCTGTAACAGGGAAAACAAGCTTCCCACACACGAGCGTGAAGTCAACAGATGGAGGGCTGGGGATGGCTTCCATCCTTCAGGGAGAGGCAGGGCCTGTGTCTTCCCTCTTAGAGCAAGCTTTCAGAAGGTTTGTAGGCTGTTGGAACACACTTTTCAGAAATCTCTTTAACCTTTCACAAGCTGCAAGCACATGTCCCCTGCCTGGCTAGCTCCAAGCAGGTGATGCTCAGTGGAGAGCCATGATTCTTGTGTGGCATCCAGGAGTCTCACTTGGCATCTTGCTCAACAGAGGAAGGGGGCAACATTGGCCTGTGTCTCTAAGTGCCCAGGACATCATCTGATACAGATCAGGGACTCAGGAAGCATTTCAAGAAGGAAGGGAGAGAGGGTGAGAGTAAAGGAAGGAAGAGATGGGACAAAGGAAGGGTGGAACGAAAGAAGGAAGGAAAGCAGAGAGGGAGGCAGTGAGACAGAAGGGAGAACAGAATGACTCTCCTGAGAGGAAGGCAGGGACCCTACAAAACGGCCGTAAGCAAACACGCGCCAGCCCTCTAGGGAATGTGGGAGTTTTGCAAGCTGTTATTCACCAGTGGAGATCGAGCGCCTTGTGGGAATATGGACGAAGGGAACTTTCTGTGGTTCAGGTACCCTGCCCCTCCCCCCAGACCACAGCTGACCTGCAGAGATGGACTCCCGTGGCAGACGCTGTTGGCTACCCACCCAGTATCCAGCCTTGCTTCTTCTTTAACTAAGAGAGCATCGATTTATTCAGTAATGTGCCAGCTTATCTCTTTCAGATCCCCTCGTTGGTAAGGAAGTAGCCACGTGACCTGTACTGCTGTGCTCACTCGCTCGGTTGTGTCCAACACTTTGCAACCCTATGGACCGTAGCCCACCAGGCTCCTCTGTTCGTGGGCTTCTCCAGGCAAGCATACTGGAGTGGGCTGCCATGCCCTCCTCCAGAGGATCTTCCCAACCCAGGAATCGAACCCCGTCTCCTGAATTGGCAGATGGCTTCTTTACCATTAGCACCACCTGGGAAATCCCGGCCATGTGACCCAGATCCAGCCAATAAGATGTAAGTAGAAGCCTACAGAATAGAGCTTCTCAGAAAATGTGTTTCCTCATTTAAAAAAGAAAAATAAAGTCTTTCCCTTTTTACTGTTCTTTGTCCTCCCTTTCTTCCTGCCTGGAATGAAATGTGATTCCTTTCAGTGAAGGAGTCATCTTGCTCTCCTGAGGCCAAAAGCCACACACTACAGACGATAAAGCAGGAAGCATGAGAAAGACAGAGTCTCTGATAGCATAATGTATATTCTGCATCAGTTCTAGACTGCCTTTCTCCAGACTTCTTTTCACATGAGGAAAACAAAATTTCTGTTTGGTTCATCACAATCAGGTTTGTGGTATAAGCTGTTAGGTATAATTATAACTAGTGAATCAGGAACACAACATGGACACAAGTTCTTCTGGAAACCAGCCCACTGGGAGGAGAAACACAGTGATGTTTCCTCAAGGCTGCACACCCATGAGTTACAGTTCTTGTTATAAATTATGGACTCCCAGACTCTAAGTAAGGGGACTGAAAAAAGAACCAGATCAGGTGCTGGAAGACCCCGGAAAGGTTGATTCAACAAGGTTGCCATGGAGTCACTCGTCCCCCTGCCTGACGACAGAACTGGCTCTATCTATTGATGGGGATGGAGTTGTGGAGACACAGATGTAGTAAGAAGACAGCTATTTAAAGAGACAGTGAGAAGGCTGGAACAAGCCTTGGGGCCCCTGGTTAGACCACCAGCAGAATGGCAACAATGATTCTCGTTGTTTCTGGGCAACAGGACAAAATGACAAGAGATGGTGTCATGAGGTGAAGTGTCACTGGCAAGACCAGGACCTCCAATTCCAGCAACAGCTTCCAAGCTAGAGAAGAAACAAACTGAGCTAGAAGAGTGGGATTTGTTGGACTTTGGGACTTTACTGTCAATGGCCTGATCAGATATTTGGAGAACCAGACATCTGGGAAATGTGTCAGATGTTCAAGGCTGCCTACAAGCACCATCCCCCCAACCCTCTTCCTCGCTGAACAGCCCATCACACTGCAGATGTGAACAGTCATTCACCTGCTTTCCCAGCTTCCCCTGCAGCTGGGGCACAAGCCTCTGACCCAGCCATGGAACCTGAGCAGAAGTCCACTGAAGGGCTCTCGACAAGACTTTCCTTCTAAGTAAGGCATCCTTCTTCACTTGACATAGGTTGGGATTGAGACTGTGGCTCAAATTAATCTCGAATTAGGTTATATGTGGGTTAGCGGGTGAATACAGCCTTGCTCTCAGGACTTTGTACACCTGTCAATCACTAACAAAAGCCTTAAGTGATGATTTTATAGGAAGACGGGCTTCTCTGGTGTCTGTAAAGCAAGAAACCTTCTCAAAACCCTCCTGGGTGCACCCAGCAGGTTCTGGCAGTCAGGGTAAGATAAAGGAGGGCGGCAAAGTGACTCCACCGTGGGACAAGTGGGATTCATCTCACTTCCGGAAGTTGAACGGCAGCTAGGGCGACTGCCCAGACGTCTGGAGTGAGCGCTCCCGCTGGCAGCATGCTCCCCAGGGCCTGTCGGGGGGGAATGGGGTCAGGGGCTGCGGCCTTCTCCCCGGGACACCTCACCTGGAGTCCGTGTTCAGTTTCAAGTGCGTGGGAGCCACGCGCTACTGATAAGCCTGGCTCCCTTGACGGCTGCCCTCGGGGGCCGCAGGGATGCTCTGGAGAGAGGGGAGGGGTCTCCTCCGACCTGTGGGCCTGGGTCTCTCCTGTCGCTCGCCAGCCAGCGTCCTTCACGGCTCCTCTCTAGCGTCCTCACCAGGGTCAGCTTTCCGCACACCGAGGGAAGCCAGTCAGGGGACCACGAGTGCCCGTCCATGTCAGAGGCAGATTTGACAAGACCCCAAGTAGAACAGCCAGCTCGCTTTGTCCCTGACTTGTAATCACGCTTTTATAAGCCTGAGAGGGAATTCACTAGAAAGGGTCCATCAGGGAAAATGGCTCACTACGCCGTGAGGGTCATAAAGGCAGGAGACTGGATGTCATNTGTCAGAGGCAGATTTGACAAGACCCCAAGTAGAACAGCCAGCTCGCTTTGTCCCTGACTTGTAATCACGCTTTTATAAGCCTGAGAGGGAATTCACTAGAAAGGGTCCATCAGGGAAAATGGCTCACTACGCCGTGAGGGTCATAAAGGCAGGAGACTGGATGTCATGTTCATCATGCAGGCAGCCTCCCGGAAAGCCAGTGTGAATTACTTGATCATATGCATATCCCTGAATCCATTCTGGCGAACAAAAAGGGAATAACTTGTAAGCTAAATTTAACTATTGAGAGTACCAAATTACTAGTAATATCCCTCAAGTCTCTGTCAAGAACAGCCTTAGAGAAGGACGCTCTTTAAATAGGTCACCCTCAACCTTTCCTCCAGACTGATCACATGGGGCGGGGGGGTTCTCTGCAGCTGCCTTCATGGACTTCATGTCAACTCAAGTCCTGCAGGCTCACTGGACATCTCCCCTTTGCTCAGCACTGAGGAGCCTGCTGAGGGAACTTCATAAGAAGACTGTGCCCCCACGAAAGAACAGCCTTAGAGAAGGACGCTCTTTAAATAGGTCACCCTCAACCTTTCCTCCAGACTGATCACATGGGGCGGGGGGTTCTCTGCAGCTGCCTTCATGGACTTCATGTCAATTCAAGTCCTGCAGACTCACTGGACATCTCCCCTCCGCTCAGCACTGAGGAGCCTGCTGAGGGAACTTCATAAGAAGACTGTGCCCCCACAAAACTGAAGCTCCTTTTGGGACAAGACTTTTGAGCAGAAAAGGGTCAAAGAATGACTACAGGCAGCCCTGAGGTCCACATGGAAGACCTAAACGTGAGTGTCTGATGCGTCCCCTTGTCCCCCAGCCGTTTGGGGCACCCGTGTCCTCAGAGACCCAGAGGTGACCGTCACCACGATGAAGCCACTCACTGTCACTGGTGCTGCTCCCTCCACACAGCATGACCTTTCTCCCCCTTCGTTCGTAGGACCACCCCCTCAAGGGCCACCTCCTCCATGACATTCCCAGAAGCCCCAGTCAGAATGAATGGCTCCTTCCACCGGACTCTCCACGAGGGCCTCTTGCGCCTCGAACCAGGAGCTCCTTACTATGGTTTAGCGAGCAGAAGAAGTCAGAGACAGATCTTTATTTATGTCTATTATACTTGCAAAGAGATCCAACCAGTCCATCCTAAAGGAGATCAGTCCTGGGTGTTCATTGGAAGGACTGATGCTGAAGCTGAAACTCCAGTACTTTGGCCACCTCATGCAAAGAGTTGACTGGTTGGAAAAGACCCTGATGCTGGGAATGATTGAAGGTGGGAGGAGTAGGGGACGACAGAGTATGAGATGGTTGGATGGCATCACCGACTCAATGGGTGAGTTTCAGTAAACTCTGGGAGTTGGTGATGGACAGGGAGGACTGGTGTGCTGCAGACCATGAGGTCACAAAGAGCCAGACACGGCTGAGTGACTTCACTTTCACTTTCACTCCTTGGAAGGAAAGTTATGACCAACCAGATAGCATATGCAAAAGTAGAGACATTACTTTGCCAACAAAGGTCCGTCTAGTCTAGGCTATGGTTTTTCCAGTGGTCATGTATGGATGTGAGAGTTGGACTGTGAAGAAAGCTGAGTGCCAAAGAACTGATGCTTTTGAACTTGGTGTTGGAGAAGACTCTTGAGAGTCCCTTGGACTGCAAGGAGATCCAATCAGTCAATCTTAAAGGAGATCAGTCCTGGGTGTTCATTGAAAGGACTGATACTGAAGCTGAAACTCCAGTACTCTGGCCACCTCATCCAAAGAGTTGACTCATTGGAAAAGACCCTGATGCTGGGAGGGATTGGGGACAGGAGAAGGGGACGAGAGAGGATGAGATGGCTGGATGGCATCACCAGCTCAACGGACATGAGTTTGGGTGAGCTCCAGGAGTTGGTGATGGACAGGGAGGCCTGGCGTGCTGCGATTCATGGGGTTGCAAAGAGTCGGACACAACTGAGAGACTGAACTGACTAAAAAATGAATCACTGTGAGCATGTTTGCCAGACTCTGTGCACTATTATGAGTATTTCCTGAAGATAAATTTCCAGAGGTAGAATGGCTAGGTTAAAGAGAATTGCATTTTTAAGGCTTTTAAAAGAGCCAAACCAAAAGACCCAAGGTTGTAGCAATTTAAACTTGTGTTTCAATAAGCTCAAAAGGAGAAGCCTCCACCACAAATTACGGAGGGCTTCACAGAGGAAGTGGAATTTCAGCCCAGTGGAGATGGGGGAAGTCAGGCCAGAAAGGAACAGTCCAACTAAAGACCGATGAGGGAAGCCCTGCTATGAATCACTGAGCTCCATTTAGTGGAGGGTGGGCAGCCTGAGTAGGAGGAAGAGAAGATAAAGGCCGGCAGGAGGGCTGAGGTCAAACTGGAGATACGAAGGCCTGGTCAAAGGGCAGGGAGTTTCGTCAACCACATCTGAGCAAGGAAAATACAGTCAGATACAATCAGCTATAAATTGCCCAAAACAATGTTTATTCAGAGATTATACAACTAACCAAGAAAGATAAGAAAGATGTAAATTGCCTATTGTGCTTGAAATAATAACTCTAATTCTTACCATCAATGTGGGCAGACTTCCGTTTGTCTATGGATCGTGCAACATAATAATGGATATGCATGTGGTCCTAAATGTGTCATTTTAACGTGGAACCGTTGTTTGCTTACAACCCAGAAAGCTTGATGTGTGCTCCATCTTTGCAGTTTTTTGGTATAACTCTGTGAGCTGCTCTCCTCCAAGATTTCCAGGCAGAAGGAAGAGTAGGTGTTTCTTCTGCACCAGGATCCTCAAATGCATCTGGGGAGTTTCTGCCCTCACTTCTATCCCCTGGTT
Organism: Cephalophus harveyi; assembly: GCA_006410635.1. NCBI lineage: Eukaryota > Metazoa > Chordata > Mammalia > Artiodactyla > Bovidae > Cephalophus > Cephalophus harveyi. Next base: position 744,628 of record SJYT01079346.1, on the reverse strand, counting down.
TCAGCCCCACAGGTGGGTCGAGTCAATGCCCCTCTCTCTCTCTCCCCATCTCCTGAGCGCCTCCTCGCCCAGGGGGCATTCTCACTGCCTCCTTATGGGGTGGGAAACCACCTTGTGTCACAGCCCCCCTCATCCCCTATTCTACTGTTCACCTGTATAAATGCCAAACTGTAGTCCTCCAGCACCTGCTCCCAGAGAACATACAAACCTCACTTCTCTCAGAGAATCTGACTCTTCACACTACAACCTTGCAGATGGAAATCACAGCTGCTGTCTTTGATGTGCACTTTGAGAGCCTGTCTTGGAAGCCAGGAAATGAAAGTGGTCTCTACTCTTCAGCTAGATACCGCAAAGCTCCCTGTGTCAGAGGAATTGAACTTTGCCCCAAAAGAGGTCTGGTCTTTGCCGTTGGCTCCTGGGGTGCTTTCCTTTAAGCCTGGAATGTCCTGCCTTATAGGAATGTCCCTGCTTACCTGGAGGCGTTGGACCACACCAGACATGTGGTTTATGGAGGAGGTTTTGAGGAAAGTGCTGTCAGCTCAGTTTCTGAAGACGGAGCTGGAGCCTGAGCTCAGCCACAGGAGCTATCGTCAGCCATGGAACCCAAACAAAAGCTCTGGACAGCAAGGCTCAGGTGAACGTTCTTGGATGGCAATCCCCCACATACATTATCACACAGCCTTGGCAGAAGAGTAACCCTGTCCATGACGGCGGGGGAGGGTGGCTGAAGACCCCACACCTGGGACTTTCCTGGACTCTCCCCCCCACCCCTTCCAGGGAAGGTCTTAACCTGCACCTTTCCCCTGTAACAGACCATAGCTGAGAGCATAACGACTTTCAGTGGGATCTGTGAGCACTCCAGAGGTATTAAATCTGAGGGTGGTCTTGGGAACTGTTTCTCTAAATCTGCACCCCCAATTAGGTAGATGCCTCAGTCTCCCTGGAAAGAGAAGGTTGCAGAGCAACCAAAGTTACCAGCAAGAATTATCCCAGATAATATATCAAAATATTGTCCCACCAGTTCAGTTCAGTCAGTTCAGTCACTCAGTCGTGACCAACTCTTTGTGACCCCATGAATCACAGCACACCAGGCCTCCCTGTCCATCACCAACTCCTAGAGTTCACCCAAACTCATGTCCATTGAGTTGGTGATGCCATCCAGCCATCTCATCCTCTGTCGGCCCCTTCTCCTCCTGCCCCCAATCCCTCCCAGCCTCAGAGTATTTTCCAATGAGTCAACTCTTCGCATGAGGTGGCCAAAGTACTGGAGTTTCAGCTTCAGCCTCAGAACACCCAGGACTGACCACACATGTCTAAAAAGGAAATGAACACAGTGTGGCCATACATGGTAAGCGCTAATAGTGAGGTGCACACCCTGAATGGTACTAAATTCGGAAAAGGGAACATGGTGGGTGGAAGAGATTAGAGAAGGCTTCATGGATTTCATGGAACTTGAGCTGAGATTTTGAGAATGTAGAGAAATCAAGCAGTCAGAGTGAAGAAGAACATTCCAGGTAGGAAAGAATGATTTATATCAGCTTGCCAAATTGGCATAGCATTGAGAATCTGGGGAAGAAAGGCTGAAACAGAAAATTAGGGAATTATTAGCTGTGAAAGATTCCTGATATTATTTATCTCCCTGAATGCCCTCATTAGCTGATCACTGTAAAAGTCTTTTCAAAATCCCAACAATCACTTTGCTAATTTGGAACACAGAAGCAAGGGTCCTATTCTTGATTCTTCTTTGATCTTTTCCACACAGTCCACACTAAATACACATATGAAAGAGCAGACAGACCGTGGGGGAAAAGGGGGTGTTGGTGAAGACCTCAGTGGCATCAACACACACAAGAGAGCACTGGCAATTCACAAGGCTGCCTCATTGTCCAACTCGAGGCGGTGCTGTTCACAGGAAATGAAGACGAACTGTGTCCCCTGAAGTTGTCTGATGCTCTTACCCTCATGAGTAAGGAAGAGCTTTGAGGCTGCAGGTCTGATAAGAGATCACTGGCTCTGATAAGAGAAATTACAAAACATGAATACTCATACTGAGGACCATAAAATAATTAAGGCTAAGGGACCACACAGTTATCCAAGTCTATGCCCCAACCAGTAATGCTGAAGAAGCTGAAGTTGAATGGTTTTATGAAGACCTACAAGATCTTTTAGAACTAACACCCAAAAAAGATGTCCTTTTCATTATAGGGGACTGGAATGCTAAAGTAGGAAATCAAGAAACACCTGGAGTAACAGGCAAATTTGGCCTTGGAATATGGAATGAAGCAGGGCAAAGACTAATAGAGTTGTGCCAAGAAAATGCACTGGTCATAGCAAACACCCTCTTCCAACAACACAAGAGAAGACTCTACACGTGGACATCACCAGATGGTCAACACCGAAATCAGATTGATTATATTCTATGCAGCCAAAGATGGAGAAGCTCTATACAGTCAACAAAAACAAGACCGGGAGCTGACTGTGGCTCAGATCATGAACTCCTTATTGCCAAATTCAGACTCAAATTGAAGAAAGTAGGGAAAACCACTAGACCATTCAGGTATGACCTAAATCAAATCCCTTATGATTATACAGTGGAAGTGAGGAATAGATTTAAGGGCCTAGATCTGATAGATAGAGTGCCTGAAGAACTATGGAATGAGGTTCGTGACATTGTA
>SJYT01079346.1:651932-741296 GCA_006410635.1 Cephalophus harveyi | reverse complement strand
GAAACTCCAGTACTTTGGCCACCTCATGCGAAGAGTTGACTCATTGGAAAAGACTCTGATGCTGGGAGGGATTGGGGGCAGGAGGAGAAGGGGACGACCGAGGATGAGATGGCTGGATGGCATCACGGACTCGATGGATGTGAGTCTGAGTGAACTCCGGGAGATGGTGATGAACAGGGAGGCCTGGCGTGCTGCGATTCATGGGGTCGCAAAGAGTCGGACACGACTGAGCGACTGAACGAACTGAACTGAAGGGACCACACACACACACAGCCCGAGGGACAATTAGAGCTATTAACCAGTGTAACTTTATGGAGGCACAGACATCAATAAAAGCAAAGACCTATTGTTTAGAGGAGGTGATCAGAAGGCCAAAAAAGCTGCTCTCTTCAGTTCAGCCTGGTGCTGAGAGCAACTGTCAACCAGGGGGCTCAGCAGCATGAGAATTCAGAAGCAATCAACCTGAGTTTCTCAACATTGCCACCTACCCATCTTAGTTCAGTTGATAGAACACCCTAGACTGAGTGGTTTATAAACCATAGAAATTTATTTCTCAAAGTTCTGGAGACTGGAAAGTCTAAGATCAAAGTGTCAGCAGACTTCATATCTGGTGAGAAACCTCTCCTTGGCTTACTGATGGATTCCTTTTCACTGTGTGCTCATACAGCAGAAGGAGCGAGAGAGCTTTCTAGGGTCTTCTTAATAAGGACCCTAATCCCACTCGTGAGAAACAACATAATCACTTCTCAAAGACCCTACCTCTTAATACCATCAGATTGAAGGTTAAGATTCCAACATGTGAATTTTTTTTAATTGGAGGATAATTGCTTTACAATGCTGTGTTGGTTTCTGCCATACAACAATGTGAATGGGCCATTAATATACGTATCGATATGCACCCCCCTACCCTGAGCCTCCCTCTTACCCTCCACCCCAGCCCACCCGTCTAGGCTGTCACAGAGCACTGAGTTGAGCTCCCAGTGTTATACAACAGCTTCCCGCTCGCTCGCTACTTCTCCTACACATGGCAGTGTGCCAACATATGACTTTTGAGGGGTCAAGAGCATTCAGTGCATTGCACCGCCCCACATAGGTAACTGGACCTTTTGCCATCCTCAGAAACCACCCCAAGTGGATATCTGAACCTTTTGTTTCCTCAAAAACACTGCAGAAAATTGAATTTTCCCTTTCAACATGGCTCATTATATTGTTAGGAAGCTCACGAACAGCTCTCTGAGAATTTGGTAAAAATCCTGAGCTCTTACCCCAGAAATACACACAGAGAGAGTTTTGTGCAGAACTCTAGATTCTGAAGCCCGTCTCTGAAACCCTGCCACCTCACAGAATCAAATGTGATCTGCTACTCAATTTAGACAGCCCTTTCCTTATTAATACTCAACATTACCTCTGTCAGGAGATTTGAATTTTAACTAGGTCATAAGGTCAATGTGGCAATTTACTTTTTAAGGACTTTTAAGACTATGAACTATGTAATGTGTAAAAGGTGATTCATTATCATGTGAAAAACCCTGAACAAGACTCAACAGTTCAGAGGTGGCTGCTTAAGCCCCTTAGACATTGTGACTTAAATCTACTCCACAGGTTTGTTAAATAGCATAAATGATGTTAGGAATAATTTATTTGGGGTGAAATAAGTGGTATTCGAGAAATAAAAATTATCCAGTCTCCTTGGAGAAGGAAATGGCAACCCACTCCAGGATTCTTGCCTGGAGAATCCCCAAGGACAGAGGAACCTGGAGAGCCACAGTCCATGGGGTCGCAAAGAGTCAGACACAACTGAGCGATTTCATGTTCACATTGAAGACATTAACGCTAATTGAAATAAGCCAGACCCAAAAGGACAAATACTGTATGATTCTGTGTGTTAGGTACGGAGAGTAGTCAAACTGGTAGAAATAGACAGTCGAATCATGATTGCCAGGGCTGCGGGTGTTGGGGAGAAGATTGAATGTTTAATGGGTGCAGAGTTTCTGTTTCAGATGATGGAAAAGTTCTGGAGATGATGGTGGTAATGGTTGCACAACAATGTCAATGTATTTAATGCCATGGAATTGTGGCACTGAAAAATGACTAAAGTAGGGAAAAAATTTATGTTATATATATTCTACTAATTTTTTTGGAAATTATCCACACCCTTCCATACCTGTATAAGTGAAGTTTAAGGATCAGGCAAGCCCAGGACTTCATAACTTTGGGGGAAAGCTTTAGAGAAATCCTATCCCCGTACTTTAAGGCAGGGGTCCCCAACCTCCGGGATCCAATGCCTGATGACCTGAGGTGGAGCTGATGCAACAATAACAGAAATGAAGTGCACAATAAATGCAATGTGCTCAAAGCCGGTGCACCGGGACAACCCAGAGGGATGGGATGGGAAGGAGGTGGGAGGGGGGTTCGGGATGGAGGAGACACATGTACCCCCATGGCTGATTCATGTCCATGTATGGCAAAAACCACCACAATACTGTAAAGTAATTAGCCTCCAATTAAAATAAATAAATTAAATAATAAATAAGTGCAATGTGCTTGAATCAGCCCTAAACCATTATCTCTCTCAGTGGTCTGAGGAAAAATTGTCTTCCACGAAAATGGTGCCTGGTGCCAAAAAGGCTGGCAACCACTGCAAGGGACTCCAACAAGCACCTTGTGTGACTATGTTAATCCAATATGGATGCAGTGATCTATATATTTTTTAATTTTTTACTTTATATTGGAGTATAGCTAACTAACAATAGCTACTGTGATAGCTTCGGGTGAATAGCAAAGGGACTCAGCTATACATATGCACGTATCCATTCTCCCCCAAACTCCCCTCGTATCCAGGCTGCCACATAACATTGAGCAGAGTTTCATGTGCTATACGACAGGTCCTTGTTGGTTATCCATTTTAAATATAGCAGTGTGTACCTGTCCATCCCAAACTCCTTAATTATCCCTGCCCTTAAACCTTCATCCCTGGTAACTATAAGTTCATTCTCTAAGCCTGTGAGTCTGTTTCTGTTTTGTAAATAAGGTCATTTGTATCATTTCTTTTCAGATTTCTTTATATCACATATAAGGGATATCATATGACATTTGTCTTTCTCTGCCTGACTTATTTTACTCAGTATGACACTCTCTAGGTCTATCCATGTGGTGATGCAATACCTTACGACAGCAAGGATAGGCAAGCATGGGCTGTGAGCTTGACTTGACTCCAAAACCATCAGAAACCATGGCTCACCTTGAAGTAACACGCTCATGAAGTCAATGAGAAGAGCCACCTCTGAATTTCCAAGAGCAGGCTGCATATCTTCTTTTACACTTGTGTATCTGGTAGAATTTTGTCAAAGACTCACTTTCATTGCAACATCCTCCCCCTAGCCAGCTTGTGGAGGACTCTATTCCCTTCTAATCACCAGAGGCTGCTAGTCTCTTACCCAGAGAACCTGACAATCACCAAACAGACCAGATTTGCCTAAGCCACTCCCCCAGGTTCAGAAGAAACTCAGGGCTGGACCTCTGGCCAAAGGTAAGGTAAAGTGAAGTCGCTCAGTCGTGTCCAACTCTTTGTGACCCCATGGACTGTAGCCTACCAGGCTCCTCCGTCCATGGGATTCTCCAGGCAAGAATACTGGAGTGGGTTGCCATTTCCTTCTCCAGGGGATCTTCCCAACCCAGGGATCGAACCCAGGTCTCCCGCATTGGAGGCAGATGCTTTAACCTCTGAGCCACCAGGGAAGCTCCTGAAAAAGGCAGCAAAAACAGACAGGAGCTCAGGCCTCCACTCCGGCCCCTATAAAGCAGACAGCTGCCCAAGGGCTTCTACCAAGAGGGAAGAAAAACCACAGAATGAATAAACTCCCATCTCATCTCCAACAGGAGTCAATAAGAGAAATTATAGCCACATCAAGACGTTTTAAGAACAGCTGTAATATTTTACCAACTGTCAAGGAAATATGAAAAGAAAAAGGAAAATTGTATCTATTTAGTTAAGGAGTTGATCCAATTATCCATGAGGAAAGACAATGCATGCTGCAAAATAAAGATATATATATACTTTAGACCTAAAACGTTAGACTGCACTATAACTAAACTAAAGCTCATAAAAATAACTGTCCATTTCTCAAAATTCAGAAGTATTGTGCTTTAAAAGAACAAGGAGTGAAAGTACGGTCATCAACACAAGGTTGACCAAATGTCTCCAGACAGCAGTTAGTTTGCTCTTTCAATTACCAGGGCTTCCCGGGTGGCTCAGATGGTAAAGCATCTGCCTGCATTGTGGGAGACCCGAGTTTGATCCCTGGGTTGGGAAGATTTCCTGGAGAAGGAAATGGCAACCCACTCCAGTACTCTTGCTGGAAGATCCCATGGACAGAGGAGCCTGGTAGGCTGCAGTCCATGGGGTCACAAAGAGTCAGACACAACTGAGAGACTTCACTTTTCACTTTCAATTGCCAGCAAATTATTTACTGAGCTTGTGCAATATACCAGTCAATTCTGAGATAGCATGCAAAGATGAGGATGGCATGGTCCTTTTTTTGTCCTTAGGTGGCACTAGTGGTAAAGAACCCGCCTGCCAATGCAGGAGATATAAGAGAGGCGGGATCTATCCCTGGGTTGGGAAGATTCCCTGGAGGAGGGCATGGCAACCCACTCCAATATTCTTGCCTGGAGAATCCCATGGATAGAGGAGCCTGGAGGGCTACAGTCCACAGGGTCACAAAGAGTCGGACATGAGTGATCAACTAACACACAATAAGGACCTACTGTATACCACAGGAAACTCTACTTGGTACTCTGTAATGACCTATATGCGCCTCTCCCCTGGTGGCTCAGAGGTTAACGCCTCTGCCTGGAATGTGGGAGACCCGGGTTTGATCCCTGGGTTAGGAAGATCCCCTGGAGAAGGAAATGGCAACCCACTCCAGCACTCTTGCCTGGAGAATCCCATGGAGGGAGGAGCCTGGTAGGCTACAGTCCATGGGGTCGCAAACAGTCAGACACGACTGAGCGACTTTACTTACTTTACTTACTTAATGACCTGTATGGGAAAAGAATCTTAAAAGGGTGGACATCTGATTTACTTTGCCATACAGTAGAAACTAACACAACATTTGCAAATCAACTATATTCCAATAAAAACAACAATTAATTTAAGGGAAAAAAAAGAAAGGAATACTTTCTCTTCCTGCCGCTGACTTTCCTTGAAACCACTCTGAGGATTGACCTGTTTCAGGAAGTTTGAGATGACAGGTGTGACAACCTTGTGTCAAAGTGCAAGCTGTGTTACTAAGAAGCCTGCTACAGGGGCAGAAGTGATGAAGGCTTCTTCTCTGCATGAAATTTCAGAACTTGTGTGAGTTATAGCCCTTTATCTCTCTGCTGGGAAGTTCTCAGACCTGTGTTGAGGGCTGTAACAAGTAGAGTGCTGGAAATGTGTGTTTAGGGAGGTCTGTGTGGGGGTTAGGCAACAGTGAGACAGTAAATTAAAGGCCGTGTAGAACTTAAAGAAAACAGTCCTTTATTGCTAAATCAAACAGCTCTGGCCAGCTTCACCCTAAATCCCTGTTGGTTTTCAGTGGGAAATAAAGTCAGTTAGCAGTGATCGCCTTTGGTTATTGTTACTATGGATCACTTTTTTTTTTTTTTTTTTACCTCTCAAGTAGGTGAGACTAGAGGAACTTCCAAACTGAATTTCAGAAAATGATGTCTTCATAGAATGTTGGCCAAGGTCATGAACATTCCATAAGAGGACACTTGATTGAGAAAACTATTAGAAGTGACACTGTTCAAACAATTGCAGTATTGTAAATGCTTGATGGTTGATAAGCTTAACATATCATCAAGTTTTGCTAAGAAATTCTCCAGACAAACAAGAAAGGTGTTGATTCTTATAGCCCTAGACATAGGGGTTGATTCTCAAAATCCAGGAGAGATGATTAAGAGCTTTTCTTCTTCATAGAATCCTTGGAATCTCGATAATTTCCCCTTACTGTCAGAACTCTGAGTAGATGTTCAATTTTTGAGCTTCTCCTCATTGTTCCCTCTACCTCACCCAGAGAATAGTAGAGCAACCAGTTAGCTTTGCCATGGCTGGAGTCAGAAGGAATAAATATGGTTCTCATTGTCAGGGTAGCTCTCAGCTTCTTTGGATAGACCTAAGAAAAGGTTTCTTAATGTCTTGCAGTTGGGTTACTCTAATAGATGAAAGCTGATACCTATTATAACTTTCCTTATCCATCTCCTCCACCATATTGAGTTACTTGAGATGGGAAATGATCTTTGGTTTCTATATCTGACAGTATTCAGTCCTAATAAGAGAATCACTAGGTAATTTTTGAATAAATGGATTAGTTTCTGAATGAAAATTTAATGAAAAATCAAATTCATTCCTTTTTACAGGGGCATCTGTTGTTCCTCTGTGGCCAGCATTTTCCCCTTATTTCAGTAATGGCAACCTTCCTTCTTCCTTCCATGTAGTTCTGGTGCGGCTGCCACTCATAATTCCCATACCCTCCATCCAAGCTCACCAATCATGGTATTCCTTTTCACATACCACAGGGATTGGTCCAAGCAACAGATACATGACTCAGACAAAACCAATCAATTCCCTGGTACTTGGAAACTAGGAGAAAGGTGTTCTCTTATTACTGAGACTTGCTAGATTAACACTACCCCACCCGGAAAGCCCATGGGGATATCAGTGGTCCTCTTTTCTTTGACATGGAAGTTAGCTGGGCATAACCCAAGAAAATATGGAAAACCCAGAGAGAGTCAAAGAAGAGAGGGGAAGGAAATGAGAATAAGAAAGAGAGAAAGAATGTGATGGAAAGTGACCTGCTATATTTATTTTAATCTGATCCACTGAACAGACTCCCCACTCCATCTTTCCTGTATTTTGCCCCATTTTTCCCACTTACAGTAGTGTCTGTTGGAGACCCAGCTAATGTACTCCCAAGAAGCAATTGCATCTGCCTTTCACCAAAGCAACAGAAGCTTCTCTTTAAAAGAAATAGACCATACCCCCAAAGTTATCCTGGGCTGCAAAGTTATTATGGACTGGTTCTACTCTGAATCACAGAGTAGATCAATGAACACACAGTTCAGCCCTTAACTTTCACTCATTACAAATTTGTAGAACTCACACGCTTTTCCAAGAGCAACATGTCAAAATCACCTTTCAGGCAAAACTGAGCCATATTAAGATCACACAGCCTGGCGATCAGTAATTTTGTATCTAAACACCTCTGTCTATGTCTATATGGCAATGTTTCAGCACTTGTTTAGAATTCTTTTGCCTTTATGATTTTTCTATAACTTAAGGCAAATCTTAGTATAAAAAAGAATAGATTGCACAAAAAATATAATCCAAACAAAAATGGGAATTGTTAGATGTGTTTAAAAGAGTATAAATAAAGGAAAATCTGTATATTCAGTTACAGGGGGAAAAGAATAAAATTAAAGAGCATTCACATTCATTTCACAAAGCCTGTGGTTGCAGTATAGACACAGGTGAGTAAAAATAGACCAAGTCCCGTGCTTGTGTTGCCTCCAGTGTCGTGGTAGAGACTACACTAGACTACACAGTGTGATTAATGAAAGAATCACAGGTGTCACAGGACCATGGTGCCGGAAGAGCTAATAATTAGGGCACTTCACTTTCTCAGTAAGGTCTGGAGAGGCTTCCTGAAAGAGTGATGATTGAACTGCAATCCAAGAATGAATAGAAATTAACCTGGTGAAGAAGGGCACATGGTGTAGCCGATGATGTCAGTGCTCTGCCCAAGGGCTCTCTCTGGCCATAGGGTGGTCTCAGTCCTTAACAGGGCAAGGCAGGAGTACTAGAAAGTTGACACTCCCCGGAGCACAAACATCTCAACTTCCTAAGCCCCCAGGTTGGACGACTCTAAGCATGATCTGCACCACCTTCTAGAAGGCCCTGGTGAAAATGAACTTCACTGTCCTCACCAGGAACCTCCTCATCCTTGCATCTAGTCTTGTCTTCCTTTCATCCCCAGCTCAGCTCCCTTCCCTGAATCCCTTACCAGCACTTTCTGGACCACTTCTCACACCAACTAGACAAATTCATGTTCCAGTGTCAGGAGAAGTCTTCTTGGAGAACCCACCTTAAGACAGGAAGTTGGAGTGAGGGAGGAGAGAATAGGAGAAAATCTTGCGCAAAAGCCCTGAGATGGGAAGGAACACGAAGAGTTCCAGGGATTGAAAGGTGGCCACTCTCACTAGAACAGAAAATAATGAGGAAAATGTGGTAGGAGGAACTTCTCTGGTGGTCCAGTGGCTAAGTCTCCATGTCCCCAATGCTGGGGCCCAGGTTCAACCTGTAGTCAGGGAACTAGATCCTACATGCTGCAACTAAGGGGTCACATGCCACAAGTAAAGACCCTGCATGTTCCAGAGACCATCAAAGGTCCCAGTGTCACAACCAAGACCTGGCATAGCCAAATAGATAAATATTACCAAAAGAGGGAGAAGCAGCGGGAAAAGTGTCCAGAGAAGCGGCTGGGGACAGAGGGAAGAGAGTAGAGAAGGATTCTGCAGAATCCAAGAGCGATCGTAAAGGCCCGGGAAATGACCTCTCCCTTTGTCCTCAGCGGGGTAAGAAGCCAGTGAAGGATTTTACAGTGGAGCTTGATGTGCTCTTGTCTCTGCTTTGAGATGGTGGCTCTTGTCTCAATGTGAAGAAAAGACTGCAGGGATCTAAGAAGGATCTGTTTGGAGTGGTCAAGAGTAGATGATTGTGGTCCAGCTTGAAGTGATAGGAATTTGCCCTGGAGTTACTGCCCACAATGCGGGAGACCTGGGTTTGATCCCTGGGTTGGGAAGATCCCCTGGAGAAGGAAATGGCAACCTACTCCAGTACTCTTGCCTGGAGAATCCCATGGACAGAGAAGCCTGGTAGGCTACAGTCCATGGGGTCACAAAGAGTCAGACACGACTGAGTGGCTTCACTTTCACTTACTGACAGAGGGGGCATTAAGTGGTGGGATTTGGAGGATATTTAGGAGGCAAAATCAATAGGGCTTGGAAATGGATTCAGTCTGAGAGATGAGAGATAGGGAGTTATCAAAGATTACACATAGATTCTGGCTTATGTGCTTGAATAGTTAATGTATTTCTATTATAGAAGACATGCCAGAGATCATTAAAGATTGCCTTAAAGGCAAGGTTATATACAAGGAGTATCTTTAGTTCTCTGGAGTAAGTACACATAGGTAGATAGACCGATGATTTTACTTTTACACATTAAAATTCTGAGTTAGACAGGGACTGTGAGGGTAGGAAAACATAAAGAGCAAAATCTAACAGCACCTGGAAACTAAACATCATCTTGCTTTGAAACTAAACTGTAGTGTACTCCCCAGCTGACATAACTGGGCAAGTTAAGGGGGGAGGAGGGGTGGTCACACATGGACTCAAAACATGAGAAGGAAGCCATGTGGGAGCAAAGACCTAGGCTGATCAGATGTCTTCCCCCCTTGAGTCAGCCTGATGCCACCTAGTTTCAACTCTGTTCAAATAAATATGCCTCTTAAACCCAGCCCACATTATGATGAAACAGTGAAGGAAAGGGAAAGAGAATGAAAGCTTGGGAAGGACAGTGTATGAAAGGAGAAGAGAGAGGGTAGACAAATTCTCCTACTTTATACTTGTGTTTCAGGCCCAAGCCAATGAGAGTATGAAGGGAAAAGATGAAGAGATGGAAAGCATCGTGGCATTTTAGAGATGGTAGACATTAGCTAGCCCAGGACTTGTCAGCTTCAGCACTATTGACATTTGGGGCTGGATAGTTCTTCCGTGAGGAGGGAGGAGGCCTCTCCTGGGCCCTGGAGGCCAACATCCCTGGCCCCCACTCAGTAGATGCCAGTAGCATCTGTCCTCAGACATTGTCAAATGTCCACTGAAGGGAAAAATGACCGTTGATGAGGACAACTGACCTACTCTCACCTCTCCATTTTACAGATGAGGAAACTGAGCCCCACATTGGAAGACATTTGTCCAAGGATGTGCAGAGTCAAGACAAGAATCTAGATTGTCCCAAAAGGTCGGATCATTCCATTTAAAAGGCCATGTTTATAGACAAAGATTTCTGCTATGTATAAACCTAACTCTAGAAAAAGCTGTATATTGTCAGCCTGTTTATTTAACTTCTATGCAGAGTATATCATGCAAAATGCCAGGCTGGATGAATCACAAGCTGGAATCAAGATTGCTGGGATAAATATCAACAACCTCAGATATGCAGATGGTACCACTCTAATGGCAGAAAGAGAAGAGGAACTAAAGAGCCTCTTGATGAGGGTGAAAGAGGAGAGTGAAACTGCTGGCTTGAAATTCAACATTCAGAAGACTAAGATCATGGCATCTGGTCCCATCACGTCATGGCAAATAGATGGGGGGAAAAATGGAAACAGTGTCAGATTTTTTTTCCCTTGGGCTCCAAAATCACTGGACAGTATCTGCAGTTGTGGGGGGTCACAAAGAGTCAGACATGAGTTAGTGACTGAACAACAGCTCTAATGAAAAATAGTTTTAAAAAAAAATCATGCAACATTGAGAACACATCAGGGGTAAAGAGAACCATCCTTATATGTGAGTGGGTACTAGGCCAATCTGCCCAAAAAGTTTTTACATTGGTGTGGGCACCATGAACCACCCAAAGGAGCAGGAAAGTGTGTTGAGACAAAATATCTGTTTCAATTTTATTTGTATAAGACTCAGGAAAAAGTCTAGTTTAGAATACAAGTCAAGGAATATTACTCAGCCTTTTAAAAGAAGGAAGTCTGTGACATTCTATAACACAATAAACCTTATAGACAGTATGCTAAGCGAAATAAGGCAATCACAGAAAAGCAAATTCTGTATGAATTCCCCTGATAAGAAGTATCTAAACTGATAGAAACGGAGAGTAGAATGTGGTTTCCAGAGACTGGGGGAAAGAGAGGGCATAGGAGTTGCTATACAATGAATAGAGTTACAATCATGTCAGATGAAACAGTTCTGGAAATTCAAGTGCAATGAGAGTTAACAATACTGTACTGTCCACTTAAACAGTAATTAATAGGATATATTTTATGTTTTGTGTCTTCATCACAATTAAAAACACATGCACAAATCAAGGACTGTTACCATTCTATCTCCCTGTTTCTTTCAGAGTAGGCTCCTATCTGGAGAAGTTTCTCATGTTTGATGGATGACAACCTGGGAAATGCTGGTCCCAAATCCCAGCCCTCATTTAGAAAGCTCGAGTAACCACAAAGTTGCAGAACATAAAACGACTTTTAAATCCAGGGCTAATTATCACCAAAGACCCATATTTCCAAATACCAGGGCAAAACTCACTGCAAAACTCACTTCTTACATACAGCTGTATTTTTATAAACAGCACAGAAAGTTAATGCCTGGAGATCATACTGGTCAAATCCTTCTCTTTAGAGATAAGGGCCCTAAGCCAATACCAAGAAGTTGCAATTTTGCCCAAGGTCACCCAGCCTGTTAGTGATAAAACCCTGCACACAAACCCAGACTCCTGTGCCCTCATCCAAGAACTTCTCTGCTTAACCAAACTGCTCTCCTGCTATGCTGAGGACCCCAAATCTACCCCCTCCACTAACATGAGATGCTCATTCCAGGGAGGAATAAATGTGAGACCTCGAAAAGGAAACCATGGAGGAATGTCAAAGAAGAGAGATGTGATGAAAAATAAACGAAAACTGTGAAAAAAAAAAAGAAAGAAAATTCAGAAGGCTAGAAAAGAAAAATCCCAGAGAATGAGAAATGGGCCCCAAAAAGACCTTCACAAAGATAAGCTGCTGGTTATTCTTGGTGCCTTGAGGAGTGTCTGAACTGCTGCCAGAATTGCTTCTAACCTAAATGGAGAATAAAAACTATTTTCCTTATCTATTGAGAGTAAAATCAAATTTCATGTTAGGAAGCACTGGTTTGGATGAGGTGAGTTGAAGTTTTAAGAATTAGAGTGTTATTAGCGAAACCTAGCCAATCTGGGGCACTCGAGAAATGCTTATTTTTAAAAAGAATATCTAGATTTTAACACTCCATATTGGAGTCATTCTGCACAAGGAGTTCATTATTTTCATCTGCTTCTAAATAAATGTCCTCCTCTCTCCTGCCTTCTCCCACAGGTACACATTCACTCTATGCTTCCTTTAGCTTTGTGCTTTTACACGCACACACACGTGCATGTGCATACACACATACTGATTCTTAACTCCCCCTTTTCCCTCATTCCCCTTCATTTACCCTTCAAATTGAAACAGACGGTAAAAAAATCCTGTGTCCACCCTCACATCTATTTACTTAAGTGGTGTATATGTCAGTCATGCGGCTTTTGGCTACAGGGAAGCACAAACCCAAATAAAAGGAGCTTTGAACAATAAGTACATTTATTTTCCCCATAACAAGAAGTCCCAAGGTAACACCACACAAAGCACAATAAACGTTTGTTGATTTGAGTTACCCCGCAGCACGTTCTCTGCAGAGAATTAATAACTCACATGTACTGTGGTCCCAGGGGCTTGTCACCCAGCAGGGAAAACTGTGTCCCCAACCCTAAAACAAGCTAGTGTGACACACAGCAAAGGATTGGTATGGACGATACACACTCCTGCGAGCACTGAAAGGGAGGAGAGCTCTAAGACCCCAGAGAATGGGCAAGGCTGCCTCACAGGGGACAGGAACACAGGTGAGGTTTCTACGGATGGGAAGGATTTTGGTAAGTGGAGATTTTGACATGAAGAAGCACTCAAGGTGGAGCAAATCATTGGAAGCAGCAGAGAAAGTGAGTTTTTGGAAGCGTGCGGGTAATTGTGATCAGAGTAAAGAGTTTGTTCCTCCAGACTTAAAGGTGACAAATGGTAATATCCACTTCCAATCATGAAGACTAGGGTCAAAACAAGTGAGGATGCCTCAGTTCAGTACAGTTCAGTCGCTCAGTCGTGTCCAGCTCTTTGTGAACCAATGAACTGCAGCAACACCAGGCTTCCCTGTCCATCACCAACTCCCAGAGCCTACTCAAACTCATGTCCATTGAGTCAGTGACGCCATCCAACCATCTCATCCTCTGTCATCCCCTTCTCCTCCTCTCTTCAATCTTTCCCAGCATCGGGGTCTTTTTTAATGATTCATTTCTTCACATCAGATGGCCAAAGTATTGGAGTTTCAGCTTCAGCTAAGTCCTTCCAATGAATATTCAGGACTGATTTCCTTTAGAATTGACTGGTTGGATCTCCTTGCAGTCCAAGGAACTCTCAAGAGTCTTCTCCAACACCACAGTGCAAAAGTATCAATTCTTCGGTGCTCAGCTTTCTTTATGGTCCAACTCTCACATCCATACATGACTACTGAAAAAACCATAGCTTTGACTAGACAGATCTTTGTTGACAAAGTCCTGTGGAATTTCAAAGGCCATACCCTCAAGTAGGAGCTTCCCTGATAGATCAGTTGGTAAAGAATCCACCTGCAATGCAGGAGACCCCGGTTCGATTCCCGAGTTGGGAAGATGGGCTGGAGAAGGGATAGGCTACCCACTCTGGTATTCTTGTGGTTCCCTTGTGGTTCAGCTGGTAAAGAATCCTCCTGTAATGCAGGAGACCTGGGTTTGATCCCTGGATTGGGAAGATCCCCTAGAAAAGGGAACAGCTACCCACTCCAGTATTCTGGCCTAGAGAATTCCATGGACTGTATAGTCCATGGGGTCGCAAAAAGTTGGACACAAGTGAGCAACTTTCACTTTCACTTTCCCTTCAAGTGGTCCAAGGAGGCCCAGTTGAGTGGACAGGCAGAATACCTCCAAAAGGAAGTTGAATTCCTTATGGTGGAGACCCTGGCTCAATCAAATCTGAATTGCTAGGTTAAAAGATCAGGTTGAAGTGTACGCTTTTGGGGACTCCTGAGGGAATCAACCTGAAAACATTTAACTGCGTTGTTCAGGAATAACCAGTGTGCACATACTTGGCAAAGAGTGGGGAACTAGATTACAGGCCCAGTTTTTCGATTAACTGGCTGCAGCTCCTGAGGTCACTCTCCACTCCCATTCCTAGCCTCAGTTTCCTCTTCTCTAAAATGGGATCACAGGACTAAAGGCACTCTGCACCCCTCCCTCCTCCAACAATCCAAGAATGGCTCTATGTATGGATGTTTACTGAGGCAAATGCGGTCCACACGCCTCACAAGCAGGGAAGCAGGGCGACGGGGGCTGTATCACTCCCCTGACTGTCGCCAGCTGAGTGCTGCTGCAGCTTTTCTCCCAAACATCTGCTCCATCATCAGTAATGTCTATCCTTCCAACCACAATGGGGTTTATTATCATTAATGGTAATTATTGTTGTTGAAGAGCCAGAGAACTTTCATCTCATCCCGATATTTTGTTTCTGCCTCACATCAAATCTCTTCTTCCTAACACATTTCTATTTTATTTTTTTTTAGAAAGTAGAAGAAAGGGCATGATTGCTGGTAGGGATATTTGGGTACTTAGTTCAATTCTGCATGATATTAGATAAGTCCCTTCCCCCCTCTAGCTTCAGAGTGAGTAGAATAGATCTAATGAAGTCTGTGGTTTTTAACCATGAGTGAACCTCAAAATGATTATGAGGCTTTTTCAAAAGGCAGATCCATGAACCCCAGTCCAGACCTGGAGGATTTGTATGTCCAGGGGTGGATCTAGCAATGTATATTTTGAAAACTCCACCCAGGAGTTCTGATGGGCTCTCTAAATTATCTTTATTGATTTGGTCAACAGATACTTGGTTGTAGCCTACCGAATAAATAGTAGGATTATTTGTTAATAAATTAGGGCTAATGCTGAAATGTCTACAGCATACAGAGATAGAAGGCTTAATTTCTGTCTTTAAGGAGCCCAGCAAATGGTGAGGAGAGACAAGCATGAAAACAGACACAGAGTAAAGAGGATCAGACTTCAAAGAGGGAGCGCTGATGTCATAGGAGCATGCGTGAGGGACTCCAAGTCAGACTGAGGTGATAGGAAGTCTTTCCTGGGGAGGTAGCCTTGAACTAAGCTTTAAAGGACAATCTGAAGTTCGAGGAGGTGGAGACTTCCCTGGTGGTCCAGTAGTTAAAACTCCTCGCTGCCAATACAGAGGGGCATGGGTTCAGGGGCACAGGTTCGATCCCTGGTCAGGGGAGCTGAGGTCCCACACACCACACAGCATGGCCAAAAGAAATTTGAAAAAAAAAAAAAAGAGGTTCAGGTAGGTGGGGAGAGCAATGCTATGGAAAAAATCCAGAGTTCATAATAGTAGTTCTTACAAGTGAGGTACAGAGACTGAGTGGGAGGCAAATGAGGGAATAGAAGCTACAGAAATGCCCCACTTCTAACACTCCTAGCATCTGTATATGCAAACATTGCCTCCCCTATCTCCTCTTGACCTGCAGTGTCAGCCCGGGGGAATCACAAACCAGACTGGCTGCAGGTCTGGGGTGAGAATTTGGGGAAGGAGGAGAAATTACTAAGGGAAGAACCAGATGAATGCAGATGGGATGGTACTGGGGGCTCTTGCGGAAAATATATGAAGTCCTCCTAGAGAACCAGTAACTCCAAGAGAAAGAGGACTGGGCTTCACAGCCAGATCTGGTATCTTCCCCACCAGCCTCCCGACTCACCCCTCAGGCTGCACTTGACCTTGGCATGAAGTCTCCTCCCAGCCCCTTCTCCCTCAAGGCTGACCCCGGCAGGGCAGCCTGACCTCAGATCTCTTGACAGGCACGCTGTGTACAGGGATGGGGGCCAGTCCCACAGTTTACCTCCATCCCATGAGGGTGGTGTTTCTTGGAACCCTTTGGAAGCTGGATCTGTTTAGGTTGCATTGAGTGATTCCCACCCCTCACCCCCCCCACCCCAACCCAGAGGAGCAAACTGATTTCCTCCTTGTTCATAGGTCTGCCCTCTGTAGTGACCTAGGTCTGTGCGTTGGTTACATTGGCTTCCATTGTTGAACACAGCTTCAAAATCCTGCTGCTCTGTAACTAATGCTCTGTCTGGCCAGCACCATCCAGCACTCAGGCCCTTCAAAGTGAAGGCTCTCCTATCTTATCACAGGCAGCCTAGAGCAATGATTAGATGTTTTGGAGTGTCAACTAAGGTAAACTTCTTGGAGTCAGTTTACAGTCTCCTTGTCTCTCCAAAATTAAAAAAAGAATTTAGAGGAAATATATTTCCTGTGGGCCAACATTCATCTCTTTCAGAGCTTCAAACACTCATTAGACGCCACTACTTCCCAGGTAGCCAGTGTAAAGATGTTTAAGATCAGAGCAAATACAGAGAAATGAAAATAAGCCCACCACAGCTAAACTTGCTGTGATCAGTGTCCACAGCCCTCAGGTTACAACCTACAGAGGAAGGCAGTAGTACCCTTTGTGGTCTACACTCTGGCTCTCTTGGAAGAAAGACTTTATTCCAGGAAGAAAATCTATACAAGTCGCATAGGGTGGAAGTGAAAGTGTTAGCCTCTCAGTCATGTCCAACTCTTTTTGCAATCGCATGGACTGTAGACTGCCAGGCCCCTCTGCCCATGGAATTTTCCAAGAAAGAATACTGGAGTGGATTGCCATTCCCTTCTCCAGGGGATCTTTCCAACTCAAGGACTGAACTTGGGTCTTCAATGGCAGGCAGATTCTTTACCGCGTGAGCCAACCAGGGAAGCCTTGCATAAGGTAGACCAGTAGTTCTCAACTGGAAGGGATGTTGACCCAATCCTATAGGATATTTGGCAATGTCTGAAAATATTTTTTGATTGTCACAGCTAGAGAGGGGAGTCTACTGATATGGGTTGGGGGTGCTGTAAAACATTCTACAATACACAGGAACCACTGCCCCCCACAACAAAGAATTATCTGGTCCAAAATGTCAATAAGGCCAAGACTGAGAGCCTGGGCTAGACTGTGTAAGGAAAAGATGTGTTCTCTTCCTGTGGCTGGAAGTTGGTGCCCCTGCTAACCTGCTCTCATGAAGACTGACAACAGTCTCCCTCTCCTTTCACAAGTCCAGAGACCAGCTAGTCCAGTCCCATCATTTACAGATGAGAAAACATGAGGCTCTGAGAGCAAAGTGATTTCCCTGAAGAACTCAAGTGAGCAGAGTAGAAGCTGGCTATCGAGCCCCCAAGGTCATTGCTCCCACCTTGCATCCATCCATTAGACCCAGCTCCTCCACAGCACCTCATTTCCAGCCAGACTGTTGGTGCCACAAGTTACAAAATAAAGCTTCTATTGGAAAGGACTTTTTTGTCTCCAAAAATCTTGGATCTTTCAAGGGTGTATGTGTGTGTGTGTCTGAGAAGGGCACTGGTAAGGAAGGGTTTGAATCCAGTTTTTTTGGAATGAGCCAGTGAAGTAGCATCTATGGCTATCGAGCCCCCAAGGTCATTGCTCCGACCTTGCATCCATCCATTAGACCCAGCTCCTCCACAGCACCTCATTTCCAGCCAGACTGTTGGTGCCACAAGTTACAAAATAAAGCTTCTATTGGAAAGGACTTTTTTGTCTCCAAAAATCTTGGATCTTTCAAGGGTGTATGTGTGTGTGTGTCTGAGAAGGGCACTGGTAAGGAAGGGTTTGAATCCAGTTTTTTTGGAATGAGCCAGTGAAGTAGCATCTGCCCAAGGCAGTGGCACTGAGAGCAGATGGACAATTAAGAGACTGTGTTGGATGGACCTAGAGGTTACCATACAAAGTCAGCCAAGTCCAGCGGAGGAAGACCAACACATGGTACCACTTACGTGAGAAATCTTAAAATACAAATCAACTTATTTACAAAACAAAAACAGACTCACAGACATAGAAAACAAATTTATGGTCACCAAAGGGAAAAGGCAAGGGGGAAAGGTAAATTAGGATTATGGGATTAATAGAAACACACTACTATATATAAAATAGATAAACAACAAGGACCTACCATATAGCAGAAGCAACTACATTCAATATCTTGTAATAACCTATAATGGAAAAGAATCTGAAGTTGTACACCTGAAACCACCACAGTGTTATGAATCAATAATAGTTAAATAAAAATAAAATGAAATGGAAAAAAAAAGTAAAGAAAGGAAACAGTGATACTTAGAGACCAAAGACAGAAATACAAGCAAAAGTTAATTCAACTTTAAGAGACTTTTTGGTCCATTGTCCAGGCAAGACCATGGAACAGGGCTTGGAGGAAGGGGCAGATTATGTTAAGGGAGGGTCTGATGGAGCCATGGTTAAGGCCCAGGATATCTGTGTGTGTAGCTGGCCTTTCAGAATGTTCAGCACAGAGTGAGCCTCTTCTGCACTGCAAGGTTCAGAGACCCTTAAACAATGATCTAGGGGCAGCCCCTGACTTGATAGAACCTTTTGAGGTGAGGAGGCCTTTTGGGACCACATGGTATAAGCAATCTACCTATGCATGGATCTGATGCCCTGGGTTGCCTGACAGAAGCCAGATTGATTGCAAGGAGAATAAAGAGGCTCCTGAGAGAATAATCCCCAGTGAGGGAGGGAGGCACCTGGGAAGGAGGGGTACACCAGCCCAAGCAGGAGAGGGAGTGAGTGCAGAATGGAGTGATGGGTTCTCTACGATGTGACACTGCTGGGAGCCAGCACAGGAGATCCCACCCATAACAAGGTCATGCGGAGAGACCTGATGGGGCAAGGTGAGTCAGGTCTCAAGGCGTCCTCTGCCTGAGCATCTACCCCAAAACCAAAATCTGTTTGTTTACTGTCTGCTTTACTATACTCTTCTGACATTACAGGGGTCTATCCCCGACCACCTTTCTCTGGAAAAAGTTAACTTAGAGCTCCAACTGGTCTCCTGAATACGAAAGGAGTGTCTCAGCTCAAACCTCTCTGATGGCTCTCTAAATTGCCTGTTAGAGACTTTTACAACTTGTGATTGTTTACAGCCCCTCAACCATGAGAGGCACATAGCTTAAAACATCTTAAAGACATAGAGCCTTTTCTAAAGAGCTAAGAATTATATTGGTGATGGGTTTTCATTGTTGAGTCAATGATTGCTGCCACGCCTCCATATTCTTTATCTTTTAGGCACCTGGAGGGTATTAATCAATATAATTGGGATATAGAAAAAGGAATATAGTAGTTTTGATGTTAGCAATACTAGACTTTTGAGTTAATGAGCTTTCTCTTTGTTATAAATCACTGTACTCCTCTTCCCTTGTTATAAATTGCTGTGTCCTTGCTATATAAGAATGTAACCTTAATTAGTGCTTTCTGAGAGTGGCACCAGACTTTAGTAAGAACAACACATTTAAGGCAAATAAGTTTTCTGGTTGACGGACCCTTATCAGAAAAGGGCCATAGAATGTTAATAGGCCTCCTGGCCATAAGATGATGTAAATCACCTAAGACTTGTGTATACAGCTAGGTATTCAGAGAGAAAGCCTGGTCTTGATAAGAGTCAGGGCTGCTGACGCTGCATAACTTTGTATTATCCATTGATCTCTATGTACAACCAAAAGTATAAAAAACTTTCCCGGACAATAAAAGATGAACCAGTCACTGGAAAGACTGGTTTCCCCTGTGTGATCTTTTCTCCTTCTCTTCTTTTCTGGCTGAATTCCCATCTGGAGCGTGGAGGCTCACCATGTCTACTTACTTGCCCTGGCTTCTAAGACCCATGCAAGAGGGAGCCCAAGGCGGGGTACCCTCCACTATTCAAGCAGGTACCAGTGGCCTATGTAGGTGGTGCAAGTTTCTTGTCTTGAAACTTTATTAGCTTTCCACGTAAACCAAGTTATTCAGCCTCTTTTCTCCACTAAATTTTTCTACTACACTATTCTTTCCTAATCTCTCTTTATATTTCTAATTAAATAATTCTTTCCTAAGATGCCAACTCTGACCCCCCTTCTAATTACCCTGGATCCACTGGGGCTGGACCCCGGTACAACACCCTTCCCCATCCTTCTCCACTCCCCCCTCAACCTTCGACCCCAGCACATAGGTGCCTTAGGAAGAGGAAGTCTAAAGGGTAAACCTCAAGACCTGAGTCATTCTGGGCTACAGCCCCTGAGCTAGGGGCCCATGCAGTGGTTTCTCCCCTCCCACTCATCCCCCTGAAAATAAATCCAGCCAGTTTGCAGAGGAAGACATTTTTTAATAGACTGGGAGAGAGAAAGGTGTACATGAACTGGAGAGACACAGTGGCAAGCCCCAGAAAGCAACCAACAGCAAACCCCAGAAGTCAAGGTCTGGTTAGCACCATCACTGGGGCAATGGACAGCATGAACTTTAGAGCAAAGGAGAGACAGAGTTCTCACTCCTCCAGCACCTTCCTCAACCTTCCTCCATCTGCACCTGTTTTCCTTGAGGAGTTTATATACCTTCTCTGAGCTTCAGTTTCCTCCTCCTTAAAATAGAGTTCTTGTAAAGACTTAACGGGGGATTCCCTGGTAGCTCAGGGGGTACATAATCCGCTTGTAATGCAGGAAATGTGGGTTCAATGCCTGAGTCAGGAAGATCTTCAGGCAAAGGGAATGGCAAACTCATTCCAGTATTCTTGCCTGGAGAATTTCATGGACAGAGGAGCCTAGAGGGCTACAGTCCTGGGGTCACAAAGAGTCAGATAGGACTGAGTCTCACACACACACACACACACTTAGAGAATTCCTGCAAAACACTTAACACTCAGCACAGTTGCTATAAACTAAATATGTGTGTCCATTCCAACCCTGTCTACCACCAAAATTCACATGTTGAAACCTAATCACCAGTGAGCTGGTATTAGGAGGTGAAGACTTTGGAGGAGAATAGGTAATAAGGATGGAGCCCTCATAATTGGGATTAGTGCCTTCATAAAGGGTTCTGGTAGCTCAGACAGTAAAGAATCTGCCTGCAGTGCAGGAGACCAGGGTTTGATCCCTGGATTGGGAGGATCCCCTGGAGACGGGAACAGCAACCCACTCCAGTATTCTTGCCTGGAGAATCCCGTGGACAGAGGAGCCTGGCAGGCTATAGTTCATGGGCTCACAAAGAGACTTCAGAGAGCTCCTTTACCCTTTCTGTCATGTGAGGACTCAGGAGAAAGACAGCCATCTATGAACCAGGAAATGGGCCCTTGGCAGACCCCAAATCAGTCCAGACCTGATCTTGGATTTTTCCAGTTTCTAGAATTGTGAGAAATAAACTTTGGTCATTTATAAGCTACCTGGTCTATGGTATTTTGTTATAGCAGGGACTGACCAAGACAACAGTGCTGGGTAGATATAGCGTATTCTCAAAGGGATAGAGGTCATCACTAGGGGAGCTATTC
Source organism: Cephalophus harveyi (assembly GCA_006410635.1). Classification (NCBI taxonomy): domain Eukaryota; kingdom Metazoa; phylum Chordata; class Mammalia; order Artiodactyla; family Bovidae; genus Cephalophus; species Cephalophus harveyi. The sequence goes on along the minus strand of SJYT01079346.1, from coordinate 720,001 downwards.
AGAGCATCAGTTGCATTGAAAGTAGGTGACCGGAGTCAGGCTAGGAAAGAATGGACTCCAGATGGGCCTGGATGACAACAGGCAGCCAAGAAAGTCAGAGGTAAAGTTGGGTCAGTGCAGCAGAGGCCAGGACTGGGCTGCAACTGTGGCGTCCATAGATCAGCCGTCTGAGGCAGGTGATGCTAGTGAGGGAGAAGGGACTGCATCTGCAGAGGATGGTAGAAAGGCCAGGGGAGGCCAAGATACCCTCTGTGCAGGGAGAGCTCTTTCAGAGCCACAGAAAGAGGGAACATGTGGCCCATAGGTTCAGTAAACATCATCAAGAAGAAGGAAAGCTAAGGTCGAGCCCAACAAGAGGAAGCTACTGACTCAGCTGATCTATGGACAAATTGGATCTTGCCAAGGATTCACAAGACTGGGGAGCATTGTGAATTTTTTTTACAAAGTTTTTTTTTAAATTATTTATTTATTTGACTGCACCAGCCTTAGTTGTGGCAAGCAGGATCTTTGATCTTTGTTGTAGCATGCAGGATTTTTAGCTGTGGCATGCAAACTCTTTATTGTGGCCTGTGGGAACTAGGTCCCCCACCAGGAATCAAACCTGAGCCCCCTGCAGTGGGAACTTGGAGTCTTAGCCCCTGGACCACTAGGAAAGTCCAAGAATGTCATAAATGTCCTAAAATGTCTCTTGAACATATGAAAAGATGTTCAGTCACACTGTAAAAAGAAAAGTTCAACAAGCTATGATTTCTCTATCAGAAGGACAAAAAATAAGTTTAAACATGAGAACCACCCTGTACATTGTGGGAGGTTAATCTGAGTATATCTCTATGGAAGATTGTACTATCTATCAAAACTACAAATGCACACACCCTTGGACCCAGCAATTCTTTTTTTAGGAATGTATTCTCTAGTGATACTTGTTGCTACTGCTGCTGCTGCTGCTAAGTCGCTTCAGTTGTGTCCGACGCTGTGTGACCCCATAGGCGGCAGCCCACCAGACTCCCCCATCCCTGGGAGTCTCCAGGCAAGAACACTGGAGTTGGTGGCCATTTCCTTCTCCAATGCATGAAAGTGAAAAGGGAAAGTGAAGCCGCTCAGTCATGTCTGACTCTTAGCTACCCCATGGACTGCAGCCCACCAGCTTCCTCCATCCATGGGATTTTCCAGGCAAGAGTACTGGAGTGGGGTGCCATTGCCTTCTCCAGTGGTACTTGTTACATATGTGTAAAATGATCTACACAGAAAGTTGTTCACTGCAGCATGGTTTCTCAGAAAGAATTTTTTAAACAAGAAAACTAAATTTTGAGTAAATAAGTGACAGCCATTAAAATAGAGACACTTGGTACCCTTTGACCATCCCCTCCCCGTTTCCCCTGCACCGAGCAGAGCCCTGGTGATGACCGCTCTGCTCTGTTTCTGTGAGTTTAACTACCTCGTATTCCACCTATAAGTGAGAGCATACATATTTGTCTTTCTGTGTTTGGCTTATTTCACTTAGCATAACACCCTCCAGGTCCATCCATGCCATCACAAATGAAGGGATGTCCTTCCTTCTTAAGGTTCTGTGTAATTCTTGACTAAAAAAGTCATTTTAATGGCTTTGCTCCTTTTTTATGAAGAAGGAAATGGCAACCCACTCCAATAGCCTTGCCTGGAGAATTCCATGGATAGAAGAGCCTGCAAGGCTACAGTCCATGGTGTTGCAAAGAGTCAGACACGACTGAGAGACTATCATTCACTTACTCACTCTTTTTTTAACCAAATACATTTGCCTTTTTATTTTCCTTAATACCCTTTCCTTCTTCCTTGCATTGCAATCCACCCAGATCAAGTTTTTGATTTGCAGAGACTGTAGAATTCTGTGGTTAATATGCTCTGTGGGAGAGAAAAATACTGGTGAGACACAGCAGATACCATGGGGAAGCAGTAAGCAAGATTCAAAAGAATTCCTTGATGGTCCAGTGGTTAAGAAGACTCCATGTTTTCACTGTCTAAGGGGGAGGTTCAATCCGTGGTCAGGGAACTAAGGTCCTCCAAGCCATGGGACATTGCCAAATAAGATTTTTAAAAATACAATCTACACAGCATCTCTAGAGAGCCACCAGAGTAGGGGTAGGGGAGAACCCAATCCAACCCTGACTCGGAATCATAGCGTGAAGATACACAACAGCAAATCATCAGGGAGACATTCCATTTGGTATCTAAGAGAGATGAAGATGTTTGCAATTTCCTAGAAGGAGGATTATTAATCGGAGGATCTGACAACAAACTGATTTATAGACATTATGCAACATTGTATTTTGTCTTCTGTGTGGATTCTTCAGAAAGTGAACTTGGCATTTTAGATCTAATTCAAGTATTTGTGGAAACATTAGACAACTGTTTTGAAAACGTCTGTGAACTGGATTTAGCTTTCCATGTAGACAAGGTTCACAATATTCTTGCAGAAATAGTGATGGGGGAATGGTATTGGAGACCAACATGAATGAGATTGTTACACAAATTGATGCATAAAATAAACTGGAGAAATCCGAGCTGGCTTAGCAGGAGCTCCAGCCCGTGCTGTATCAGCTGTAAAGAATATGAATCTTCCTGAGATCCCAAGAAATATTGACATTGGTGACATCAGTATAAAAGTGCCAAACCTGCCCTCTTTTAAATAAAAAATTAAAAAGGCCACTCCCAGGTAAAATCCAGGGGAAAAAATCATCCAAGTTTACCATGCAGTTGTTTACCAAAAATGGAGGAGGAGAGTCTTAACTTTTACCCTTGGAATTAAGTCAAGGTACTGTATAGACGTAATGTAAAATCAGTATGGAAGTTCAATGTTGCTTTTCTTGCTCAGTGGTTTTGAAGAAATTAAGTAGTTCCAGTGTGATTTTTTTTTTCTTTATTTTCTAAACTGCATTCCTGTGGCCACCTAAGGCATGCCTCTATGTATTGGCTATTACAGTATTTCAAAAAGTGTTCAGGACATTTCTTTAAATTGTGTGCAACTCAAAATGCTGGTGTTTTGTATGGATCGCAAGTGCAGCATTCCTTAATAATGTCTATTTCTTGTCACAATAATTGCTATTTAAAGAATGAAGTATGTATTGCATGAAAACATTATGACCTTTTTCTCTTAGTTTAAATAAACTCCAAGGTAACTGGACTTATAAAGCAAAAAAAAAAAAATACAGTCTACAGAATGCCAACACCTCAGGCATGCTGGCACACACAGTGGGAAAGGAAAGGATCCAGGCCATGTTCCATTTGTGAATACAAATCTACCGTCTAGACTGGAGGAGGACCAAAGTAAATAGAAACATTGAAGATCAGGCTAATTTTCAGTGATAAGTCCTCAGATGGGAGTCAACCTCCCAGGAAACACCTGGCTAATCAATGTAATGAACAGTCACTTAAGGATCTTGAATACCAATGGAGTCAGGCTAGCTCAAAATAGCACCTGTCTCCATTCTTCTCATTTACAACACTGGTGAGAAACGGGGGCTTTAAGGAAAAAATAAACAAAACAGGGAAAGAGAAGAGACATCATAAATTCCCTTCAGTTCTCAGGCTACTGCTTTTCCCTTGCCACCCCTTGCCACCCAAAGAATTAACTCTTTGCTATTCTGCTGGTCACTTCTAGCCTGATGACTCCTATAACCTCAACCCTGATGACTCCTACAACCTTCTTTCCTAAGCACATATCTAAAGATGAGAATGTCACCTGCCGTATCTAGAAACAAAAAAGGCTGCTGTCATCAAACCCTCAGCCACTGTAGCTTCAGCCCTCCCCCACCACTGTGAACCCCCCAGGAGATTCAGGACAGACAAAACAGAATACTGGTCCAAACAGTTTAGATGCCTATCAGAGGAATAATCTCAATGAACCCAGACGCTTGCATCTTCACATATGTAAGAAAGTGCTAAAATCATTGACTTGAAATGTCTGGCTTTTCTTTCATTAACAGTAATCTTTCGATATTCCAACTACCTGGTTTTTGTTGCAAAAATTTCCATATATCCTGATTTCTCCCTTACTCTTTAGAGCAGTCCCTCAGAACTACTGGAGAGATGGCCATCTGGGCTGAAGTCTTCAGACAGTCTCCTAAATAAAACACAATTCCTGGAGTACCCTGGTAGTCCATTAGTTGAGAATCATCTGCCTGCCAAAGCAAGGGGCATGAGTTCGATCCCTGGTCCAGCAAGATCCCATACACCACGGGGCAACTAAGTGCATACACCCCAACTACTAGCCCAGAGCCTGTGCTCTGCAACAAGAGAAGCCACAGCAGTGAGAAGCCCAGACAAGCCAACTGGAGAGCACCTCTGCTCACTGCAACTAGAGGAAGCCCGAGCACAGCAATGAAGACCCAGTGCAGCCAAAAATAAATAAATAAAAAAATTTTAAAGCCTAATTCTCAGCTTTAGGGTGTGCAGTTTTGTTTTGTTCTTTCAGTTGACACAACTCTCTGCATACGAGATATTTCTGCATGAATTGCACCGTTAACCTTAAAATTATTGTTTTCTGTAAAAGAAGCACATTCTCTTCTCCCACAGTAACTTCCTTTCCAAGTTTTTTTTTTAATGTCGATCAATTTTCATTATTTTCCTCTCCATTTTCTCCCAAGCACTTGGGTTTACCGTTAGAGTCTTAACAATCGCAATAAAAAAAAAAAAAAAAATACAGTCTACAGAATGCCAACACCTCAGGCATGCTGGCACACACAGTGGGAAAGGAAAGGATCCAGGCCATGTTCCATTTGTGAATACAAATCTACCGTCTAGACTGGAGGAGGACCAAAGTAAATAGAAACATTGAAGATCAGGCTAATTTTCAGTGATAAGTCCTCAGATGGGAGTCAACCTCCCAGGAAACACCTGGCTAATCAATGTAATGAACAGTCACTTAAGGATCTTGAATACCAATGGAGTCAGGCTAGCTCAAAATAGCACCTGTCTCCATTCTTCTCATTTACAACACTGGTGAGAAACGGGGGCTTTAAGGAAAAAATAAACAAAACAGGGAAAGAGAAGAGACATCATAAATTCCCTTCAGTTCTCAGGCTACTGCTTTTCCCTTGCCACCCCTTGCCACCCAAAGAATTAACTCTTTGCTATTCTGCTGGTCACTTCTAGCCTGATGACTCCTATAACCTCAACCCTGATGACTCCTATAACCTTCTTTCCTAAGCACATATCTAAAGATGAGAATGTCACCTGCCGTATCTAGAAACAAAAAAGGCTGCTGTCATCAAACCCTCAGCCACTGTAGCTTCAGCCCTCCCCCACCACTGTGAACCCCCCAGGAGATTCAGGACAGACAAAACAGAATACTGGTCCAAACAGTTTAGATGCCTATCAGAGGAATAATCTCAATGAACCCAGACGCTTGCATCTTCACATATGTAAGAAAGTGCTAAAATCATTGACTTGAAATGTCTGGCTTTTCTTTCATTAACAGTAATCTTTCGATATTCCAACTACCTGGTTTTTGTTGCAAAAATTTCCATATATCCTGATTTCTCCCTTACTCTTTAGAGCAGTCCCTCAGAACTACTGGAGAGATGGCCATCTGGGCTGAAGTCTTCAGACAGTCTCCTAAATAAAACACAATTCCTGGAGTACCCTGGTAGTCCATTAGTTGAGAATCATCTGCCTGCCAAAGCAAGGGGCATGAGTTCGATCCCTGGTCCAGCAAGATCCCATACACCACGGGGCAACTAAGTGCATACACCCCAACTACTAGCCCAGAGCCTGTGCTCTGCAACAAGAGAAGCCACAGCAGTGAGAAGCCCAGACAAGCCAACTGGAGAGCACCTCTGCTCACTGCAACTAGAGGAAGCCCGAGCACAGCAATGAAGACCCAGTGCAGCCAAAAATAAATAAATAAAAAAATTTTAAAGCCTAATTCTCAGCTTTAGGGTGTGCAGTTTTGTTTTGTTCTTTCAGTTGACACAACTCTCTGCATACGAGATATTTCTGCATGAATTGCACCGTTAACCTTAAAATTATTGTTTTCTGTAAAAGAAGCACATTCTCTTCTCCCACAGTAATTTCCTTTCCAAGTTTTTTTTTTAATGTCGATCAATTTTCATTATTTTCCTCTCCATTTTCTCCCAAGCACTTGGGTTTACCGTTAGAGTCTTAACAATCGCAATAACCTCCTACACGATTCTCTGCCTCTGATCCCTCCTACTCTCTGGTGTCCTGTATGGGAGGAAAGACTTTCCCTCAACCCTGCTAGTTTCATTAGGGGGATCTACTAAATAAACTGGCAACAGGCAGACTAACAGGAGAAAAAGATACAAATATATTAATTCTTAATATTATGTGCATAAAGACATCACGGGGAGGGGGAGAGTGAATATTCAAAGAAGCAGTGAGAGTCAAGAGCTTTATATCATCTTAATAGCAAAAGGGGAGGGAGAATGCAGGCAATTTAAAGGAGAGCAAATGATGTTTAAGAAAGATAAATGGGCCCTTCGGAGAATAGATGAGAGGTATGATCGTTGTCTTTTTTCAGTTGCTAAGTCATGTCCAGTTCTTTGTGACCCCACGGACTGCAGCATGCCAGGCTTCTCTATCCTTCACTGTCTCCCAGAGTTGACTCAAACTCATGTCCATTGAGTCAATGATGCCATCCAACCATCTCATCCTCTGCCACCCCCTTCTCCTCCTGCCCTCAATCTTTCCCAGCATCAGGGTCTTTTCCAATGAGTTGGCTCTTCATATCAGGTGGCCAAAGTAATGGAGCTTCAGCTTCAGCATCAGTCCTTCCCATGAATATTCAAGGTTAATTTCCTTTAGCATTGACTGGTTTGCTTTCCTTGCAGTCCAAGGGACTCTCAAGAGTCTTCTCCAGCACTGCAACTCAAAAACATCAATTCTTCGGTGCTCAGCCTTGTTAATGGTCCAGGGCTCACATTTATACATGACCACTAGAAAGACCATAGCTTTGACTAGACAGATCTTTGTTGGCAAATAATGTCTCTGCTTTTTAGTATGCTGTCTAAGTTTGTCATAGCTTTTCTTCCAAGGAGCAAGTGTCTTAATTTCACGGCTGCAGTCACCGTCCGCAGTGATTTTAGAGCCGAAGAAAAGGAAATCTCTCCCTGTTTCCACTTCTCCCCCTTCTGCTCGCTCTGCGTGATGGGAAGTGTGGGAGTTTGGGATAAAGTTTGTCTAGGTGTGGCGTCAACTTCTTGTTTCCTCTCTTGCAGTGACTCAGTCTTCCCTGGAGGACAAAACTCCCCGCAGGGGATCTATCACTATTGAGTTTCTCTTGGAGGATCTGTCTTGAGGAAGCTAAGAGGAGTTCAGAGCAAACCTCTCCCTGCACTTGATGTTTTTTCAAGTACCTTCCGCTCAAAATAATCAGTACACCTAAGTGTCCTGAAATCCTTGAGTTCCCTCCACACAGACATTAATCCTCCAGAACATAACCTTCACCATCGCTCTCTACTCAAAAACCTTCATTAGCTTCCTAATGGCCTGTGCAATGAGTTCCAAAATACTTGTCATGTTATTAAAGATATGCATGAAGCTGCTCAGAACCTCCTTCTCCTCCAGCCTTATTTCTCAGGTTTTAAGCAAGGTTTCTCAGTATCAGCGTTATTGACACTTTGGACCTGGTGGTTTTGTGTCATTGGGGACTGTCCTGTGTACGTCCTTGAACTTTTAGCAACATCCCTGGCTTGGACCCACTATGTGCCAGTAGCGCTTCCCACCCCGATTGCAAGAACCATGCATGTCTCTTGACACTGAGTAATGTCCCCAGGGAGGGCAGAATCACCCAGCTGAGAGCCACCGCTTTCAGGAAACTCAGGTCAATTCATCGTTCTCTCATTAAAGTAAGATTTTTAAGGCGTTTGCTTACTGACTCATTCATGCGTGTATGTGTTGGTTTTGCTAAGTGGCTTCCCCTTCTAGAATACCTCAAAAGGCTTTAAACCTTGGGGAAATGGGGTTCTTAACTTTAAGAAAGATACAGATCAGATCATCTCTTATTCTGGCCAACAAAGGCCTCCAACATCCAGACCCAGCCTTATCTGCCTCATCTCACATCAGTTCAGCCTCACACCCTTCACTTCAGGCAAACAGTTCTCGAATACAGTGTCTCAGCTTCCCACCTCCCCAAGGGTCATTCCCTCTGCCTTCATGGGGGTCCATGGGTTTTCCTGGTCCCGATCACTCAGGGTTCTCAGCACCAACACTGTGCTCCCCTGAACCGCCCATGCCCCCAAGCACACCTCCAACCATATTCCCAGCACACAGATAGAACTGTGTGCTCTCTGACGCTCCAAACAGACCATGAATAACTTAAGGAATAATACTTATCATTGGTGTGGTACTTATTGTTTCTACAAATCCAGGCACAGAGCATGTGGTATAAAGTCATAATAAAGATAGTTAGCATATTGCAGCTATGGTTGTTGCTGTCCATTCACTCAGTCATGTCTGACTCTTTGTAACCCCATGGACTGCAGCACGCCAGGCTTCTCTGTCCTTCACTATCTCCCAGAGCTTGCTCAAACTCATGTCCATTGAGCCGGTGATGCCATCCAACCATCTCATCCTCTGTCACCCCCTTCTCCTCCTGCCTTCAATCTTTCCCAGCATCAGGGTTTTTTCCCGGCCATCTCTTCGCATCAGGTAGTCAAAGTATTGGAGCTTCAATTTCAGCATCAGTTCTTCCAATGAGTATTCAGGATTGATTTCCCTTAGGATTGACTGGTTTGATCTCCTTGCAGTCCAAGGGACTCTCAAAAAACTTCTCCATCACCCCAATTCAAAAGCTTCAGCTCTTCAGAGTTCAGCCTTCTTTATAATATTGAGTGATTACTGCATGCCAGGAGCTGTTCAAAACACTTCAGTTCAATTCAGTCATTCAGTCATGTCAACTCTTTGTGACCCCACGAACTGCAGCAAACCAAGCTTCCCTGTCCGTCACTAACTCCCAGAGCCTACTCAAATTCATGTCCATCCAGTCAGTGATGCCATCCAACCATCTCATCCTCTGTTGTCCCCTTCTCCTCCTGCCTTCAGTCTTTCCCAACATCAGAATCTTTTCAAACGAGTCAGTTCTTCGCATCAGGTGGCCAAAGTATTGGAATATCAGTGTCAGTGCTTCCAATGAATACTCAGGACTGATTTCCTTTAGGATGGAATGGTTGGATCTCCTTGCAGTCCAAGGAACTCTCAAGAGTCTTCTCCAACACTGCAATTCAAAAGCATCAATTCTTCGGCGCTCAGCTTTCTTTATAGCCCAACTCTCACATCCATACATGACTACTGGAAAAACCATAGCTTTGACTAGACAGAACTTTGTTGGCAAAGTAATGTCTCTGCTTTTTAATATGCTATCTAGGTCAGTCATAGCTTTTCTTCCAAGGAGCAAGCACCTTTTAATTTCATGGCTGCAGTCACCATCTGCAGTGATTTTGAAACCCCCCAAAATAAAGTCTGACACTGTTTCCACTGTTTCCCCATCTATTTGCCATGAAATGATGGGACTGGATACCATGATCTTAGTTTTCTGAATGTTGAGTTTTTAGCCAACTTTTTTGCTCTCCACTTTCACTTTCATCAAGAGGCTCGTTAGTTCTTCTTCACTTTCTGCCATAAGAGTGGTGTCATCTGCATATCTGAGGTTATTGATATTTCTCCCGGCAATCTTGATTCCAGCTTGTGCTTCATCTAGCCCTGCATTTCACATGTTGTACTCTGCATATAAGTTAAATAAGCAGGGTGACAATATACAGCCTTGACGTACTCCTTTCCTGATTTGGAACCAGTTTGTTGTTCCATGTCCAGTTCTAACTATTACTTCCTGACCTGCATATAGATTTCTCTGGAGGCAGGTCAGGTGGTCAGGTATTCCCATCTCTTTCAGAATTTTCCAGTTTGTTGTGACCACACAGTCAAAGGCTTTGGCATAGTCAGTAAAGCAGAAATAGACGTTTTTCTGGAACTCTCTTGCTTTTTCCATGATCCAGTGGATGTTGGCAATTTGATCTCTGGTTCCTCTGCCTTTTCTAAAACCAGCTTGAACATCTGGAAGCTCATGGTTCATGAACTGCTGAAGCCTGGCTTGGAGGATTTTGAGCATTACTTTGCTAGCATGTGAGATGAGTGCAATAATGCAGGAGTTTGAGCATTCTTTGGCATTGCCTTTCTTTAGGATTGGAACGAAAACTGACTTTTTCCTATCTTGGGGCCACTGCTGAGTTTTCCAAATTTGCTGGCATATTGAGTGCAGCACTTTCACAGCATCATCTTGTAGGATCTGAAATAGCTCAACTGGAATTCCATCACCTGCACTAGCTTAGTTCATAGTGATGCTTCCTAAGGCCCACTTAAGGCTTCACATTCCAGGACATCTGGCTCTAGGTGAGTGATCACACCATCGTGGTTATCTGAGTCATGAAGATCTTTTTTGTATAGTTCTTCTTCATACTCTTGTCACCTCTTCTTAATAGCTTCTGCTTCTGTTAGGTTCCTACCATTTCTGTCCTTTACTGAGCCCATTTTTGCATGAAATGTTCCCTTGGTATCTCTAATTTTCTTGAAGAGATCTCTAGTCTTTCCCATTCTATTGTTTTCCTCTGTTTCTTTGCACTGATCACTGAGGAAGGTTTTCTTATCTCTTCTTGCTATTCTTTGGAACTCTGCATTCAAATGGGCACTTAGCATGTTTTTATTAACTCAGTTATTCTTCAAAACATTGCAGCATAGTGGTAAAAAATCCGCCTGCCAAGCAGGAGTCCTGGATTCAATCCCTGGGTCTCCATGACTAACTGGGACTGATTTCAGGAATGCAAAGATAGTCTACTATTAGGAAATGTAATATATAATTTACCTTGTCTGGGAATGAAAAGAGCAGAGTCTTATTATTTCCATAGAAGCTGAAAAAATATTTCATACTGATGAAAATGTAATGTCTAGTCTTGATAAAATCACTTACTAGATAGATACCTTCTTTAATTAATATTTATTGAACGCTTGCTATATGCCAGGCACAGTTTTAGGCATTTGGAATATGGCAGTGAATATAATAAGCAAAAATCTCTGCCCTCTTGAGGCTTACACTTTAGTAATGAAGACAGACAATAAATAATAAGCATAATGATTAAGTAAATTAGGGGCTTTCCAGGTGGCACAGCAGTAAAGAATCCCCCTGCCAATGCAGGAGATACAGGAGACTTGGGGTCAGTCCTCGGGTCAGGAAAAGGAAAATGGCACGCACTCCAGAATTCTTGCCTAGAAAATTCCATGGACAGAGAAGCCCGGTGGGCTACAGTCCGTGGGGTTGCTAAGAATCAGACACAACTGATCAACTGAGCATACACAAAAATTACCTAGGATATTAGAAGGTGATAAGCGGAATGGAAAACTGGAAGAGCTGGGAATGTAGGCAACAATGATTTTAAATGGAGTAGTCAAGGGGTAGGCTCAATGAGGTGTTGACATTTGCACAAACACCTGAGGGAGGTGAGTGAGGCATGCAGATATCTGAACTAAGGACGTGTTCCAAGCAGAGAGAACATGCCAGTTGAGTTGAAGAAATAGCAAGGAGGCCAGTATAACTGGCACTTATTTGAGTATAAACTGTGAGGTAATGTGTGATGTTCAGAGGTGTGACCACCACACCCTCACAGAACCACCTCAAAAGGCAGAAAGAAAAGTATCTCTTACCATGTTTCTTTTTATCAGAGAGGAAAATATGTCTTGAAGCTCTACAGCAGACTGTATAACACTATCAAATCTCCCTTAAATTAATCTATAAATTTAATAGGATCCCATTTTTTTAAAAAGCAGTATTTTTTTTTAGTGTGCAAACTAAACTGATTCTCAAACTAAACTTGAGAACTGACTCTCAAGTTCATACACAAGAAAAAAAAACAAGCAAGAATAAACATGAAAATTCTAAAACATAAGCACAGATAAGGGAAACATACCTTTTCAGCATTAAGATAACTGGATCATAATCTGAAAGAAAATAAAGTTAGATCCCTACCTCACACCTTATACTAAGATAAACTCCAGATTGATCAAAGAGGGAAGAGATGAAGTGGTTAGAGACAGTAATGGATGGGAGACTGAATTTTCATTGTAAACCCTCTGTGTCTTTTAAATTTTGTAGTGCCTGCACTGCATATTTAAAATTAACAAAAATGCGTTAAAAATACTCATCTTACAAAAGATTAGTCGTATTTAACATAGACTCAGGTTCTTATGCAAGCAATAGACTATAGTAGAAAGAATACAGACTTGAGAATCAAGTCTTGATTTTATACTATTCACTTGCAACCTTGGGCAAGTCATTGCATCTTCACTTTATCTGTAAAGTGTGAGTATTAGATTAGGTGGATTCAGGGAAACAGTAGAAACAGTGTCAGACTTTATTTTGGGGGGTTCCAAAATCACTGCAGATGGTGATTGCAGCCATGAAATTTAAAAGACACTTACTCCTTGGAAGGAAAGTTATGACCAACCTCAGAGACATTACTTTGCCAACAAAGGTCCATCTAGTCAAGGCTATGGTTTTTCCAGTGGTCATGTATGGATGTGAGATTTGGACTGTGAAGAAAGCTGAGTACCGAAGAACTGATGCTTTTGAACTGTGGTATTGTAGAAGACTCTTGAGAGTCCCTTGGACTGCAAGGAGATAAAAGCAGTCCATCCTAAGAGAGATCAGTCCTGGGTGTTCATTGGAAAGACTGATGTTGAAGCTGAAACCCCAATACTTTGGCCACCTGATGCGAAGAGTTGACTCATTGGAAAAGACCCTGATGCTGGGAGGGATTGAGGGCAGGAGGAGAAGGGGACAACAGAGGATGAGATGGCTGGATGGCATCACCGACTCGATGGACATGAGGCTGGGTAAACTCTGGGAGTTGGTGATGGACAGGGAGGCCTGGCATGCTGCGATTCATAGGGTTGCAAAGACTCGGACACGACTGAGCGATTGAATTGAGTCTCTTTAAAGTTAAATTCTGTAACACTTAATTTTAAGCTTATAAACTGACCTAAAACTACTTTGATCTTCCATAACCAGTTTTGCCAGCTGCTCTAATATACACCAGATGATTTGGTGTGGAATTTAATATCAAATATTATTCAGAGATTACTCTACTCATGCAATTACAATTGAACGAAAATAACGTGCAAACTGCACCTTAGGTTTCAGCCAGGAGATTCTGGGCTGTTAGTTGGTTCTCCCATGCACCAAACATTTGAGAAAAGGATCACCTCATGGCATCGGCTGCTTGGGATGATAAAGGCTGAAGACTCATACCAGAGGGCAGCGTACATCCACAGCCTATCAGCCATCCATGAACCAGAGCCCAGTGTCCAGTTTGGGGCTTATGTGGATCTTTGATCTTTTGGCCATCCTTTAAATACCTCCATGAAAAGAAAGAAAGAGGATGAAATATAAATCAGTCTACTTTTTAACAACTTTACTAAGTGAAAGTGATTATTAGCTACGTGAGCCAGTAGGTAAATCATTTTATATGTCTCAAGGAATTTAGTAACTAAAGACATCTTAGTCATGATCTAGTCTGAACCACAGATTTCACAGATGAGAAAAGTGAGGCTTAGAGGAGTCAAAATGACTTGTTTAATGTACACAGCTGGTCCCTGGCAAATTCATGGTAAAAATTCCAGTGTTTCCATTCTTGATCCAAAACTGTTTCCAGTTGTGATCTTTTGTCTTTAAATTACCTTCCAAACTGCCGTATGATTTACTGCCTTCCAAAAGTGTGTTTTATGTCTGATACTGACTTGGCTCTATCTGCTGTCTGGACACTGAAGTTCTATGACCTGAGGAGTAGATAGAGCTTCTGAGCAAGAAACTGAGGGAGGGAACTAAAGAGAACGTGGAGACTCCAGCTTAGACCTGTCCTTGAGAAGCTCTTACCCAACCCTCCCTGCCATTGCCAGTCTCCCATCACCTCCCCAGGAATACTTGTGTCTAACATTTTTCTTTAAAACCTTCAGTTCCTTCTTTCCCACTTCCATCCTCAGCCAAGATGATTCTTAGAGTTCATAAGCTTCTCTCAGACACATGCCCAACCTAATTCTACCCAGGGAAGAGCTGTCAGCAAATCTCCTTGGAGGTTTGTGCTTCCCTTTAACTTAAGTAGGTCATTGCTCTGAAGGAAGCGTAAAGACGGAATGAATGAAAATAAGCTGATGAATTCAGCTTGTGTGAGATCTGCGAAAAATGCAGGGAGATGGCAGAGCAGCAGGGCTGGACCAGCAAGGAAAGTCCCCTTCCAAACCTTCCTCTGACTCAGAACTTACAAAATACCCAGTCAGACAGGCAGAGGGAACATTCAAGGGACCTTAATCATAAAGACATGAAGTTTCTATCTTGTCTGTGTCTATCTTCTCAAAGATAGAAGGACTCAACATCAGAGACCAGCTTGCCTGGCAGGATGACATTTTTCCAGTTGAAAAGAGGTGCTTGGGGCTGAAAAGATGGAGATGTGTGACCCACAATGCAGAGGTCTGATTAGCATGATTGATGTCCTTGCAACAAAAATCAAATGGTCTATTTCTCATCCCAGCAAGTTGCCACATCTCCCTTTGAAGAGTCCATTCAGAGAAGTAAAAGTTTACTGTCCACAAAATAAGCAACCCTGGTTGGAAGCAGGCTCTTGGGTAAGATACTCTGTGAGATTAGGCTGGGAGAAACCAGAGTGAAGTGATAAGGATGACACTTGTGGGGAAAGTCAGGAGAATCACAAAAAGGAAACACGGCCCCTGTGGGGAAGGGAACACGGCTGGCAGCGAACAGCCCTGGTTTATTCTTTTTTTAATTTATTTAATTTTTTAGGCTCTGCAGGGTCTTTGCTGCCATGCATTGGCAACGAAGTTGTGGCAACCGGAGGCTACTCTCTAGTTGCGGTGCTCAGGCTTCTTATTTTGGTGATTTCTCTTGTTGCAGAGCCCAGGCTCCTGAGCATGGACGTCCATAGTTGAAGTGGATGGGCTTAGCTGCTCTGTAAGCACATGGGATCTTCCTGGACCAGGTATAGAGCCTATGTTCCCGGCACTGGCAGGAGGACTCTTAACCACTGGACCACCAGGCAAGTCCTCGGTTTATTCTTGACTATGCATGCCAGGAAACTTTGGTACAGTTCACTCTCATCTCTCTCAGTTCAGTTTAGTTCAGTTCAGTGGCTCAGTCGTGTCCAACTCTTTGCAGCAGAAATAGATGTTTTTCTGGAACTCTCTTGCTTTTTCCAGGATCCAGCGGATGTTGGCAATTTGATCTCTGGTTCCTCTGCCTTTTCTAAAACGAGCTTGAACATCTGGAAGTTTATGGTTCACGTATTGCTGAAGCCTGGCTTGGAGAATTTTGAGCATTACTTTGCAAGCGTGTGAGATGATTGCAAGTGTGCAGTAGTTTGAGCATTCTTTGGCATTGCCTTTGTTTAGGATTGGAATGAAAACTGACCTTTTCCAGTCCTGGGGCCACTGCTGGAGTTTTCCAAATTTGCTGGCATATTGAGTGCAGCACTTTCACAGCATCATCTTTCAGGATCTGAAATAGCACAACTGGAATTCCATCACCTCCACTAGCTTTGTTCGTAGTGATGCTTTATAAGGCCCACTTGCTTTCACATTCCAGGATGTCTGGCTCTAGGTGAGTGATCACACCATCGTGATTACCTTGGTCTCAAACTCAAAATCATCTCTCTCAAAGCCACCTTAAAACTTGGCTTCCTGTCAAGTGCAGCAAAGTTTGCTACACTGCTACTAATCCACACACCATCTCATCACTAGATAAGGTCCATTTTGCAACAGCTATCCTTATCAAGCTGTAGGATCTTAACTTCCAGAAGACAGAACTATGTATAGGTCTTGCCAGCATTATCCCTAAAACTTTGACTCTTAAGCTACATAGGGATCCAGACCAGAAATCTGTTGCTACTCAGGGTGAGGTGCTCCCTAAGGCTCCTCCGCACTGTTAGCCTAAGGACATGTTCCCATTTGTTCACTCCTGCATTAAATATTTGAGGAACATCATCTAAGAAGCATCAGGCAGTATGCAAAGAGAAAGAGAGGTGAGAAATGGCCCTCTTGAACTTTATGCTCTAGTCTGGAGAAGCACTTACCAAGAGAAATAACAATGTGAGTAGCCTATGGAATTCCAAATTTTTTAGTTGCCATGTTTCAAAAAGGTAATAAGAAACAAGTGACATTGATTCTGGTAATATATTTGATTTGATTCAACAGATCCCAATATTGTCATTTCAATATGTAATCAATATTTTAAATTATTAATTATATATTTTACACTGTTTTGTATTAAGTCTTTGAAATCTAGTGGGGTTTTTTTATGTCCCATATCTATTTAGACACTAAATTTTTGTCAGGAAAAATGTATGTGTATTTATATTTCATAAATATTCATTGATAAAGTAGGTTCCCATGCCTTAAGATTTTATAAATATTCTTAAAAGCTTTCTGATAACTTTATTAATAGTTTTTAAGTTTAAATTAATCAAAGTGTTAGTAGCTCAGTCATGTCCGACTATTTGCAACCCTATGGTCCGTCCATGAAATTCTCTAGGCAAGGATACTGGAATGGGTTGCCATTGTCTTCTCCAGGGGATCTCCCATACTCGTGGATCAAACTGAGGTCTTCTTCATTGCAGGTAAATTCTTTACCATCTGAAAATTTAATCAAAGTTAATCATTAAAATTCAATTAGTCAGTGAAGTTACCCACTTCCAAGTATTCCATAACCACAAGCAGCTAGTGGCCACCATATAGGATAATGTGGCTCCAGAAGGAAAGAGAAACAGTAATCGAAAGAACTCATAAGCAGCTGTAAGTGATAAGAAGTATAGATACATAGTGTTAGGTAATGGCGTAATATCTGACTTTGTCTAGAGGAACTGCTGTTTAAGATTCTGAAGATTAACCCCAGCAAGAGACCACAGATAGGAAGAAAGACTTTCCTGGCAAAGACACAACCATGTACCAAGGCCCTGAGGCATAGCAGGAGATAATAAGGCCTAGTCAGCCTCCTGTGGGGAAAGACACAGCTTCTCTGAACCAGGAAACTTAAGGAGTGTTTACAAGATGAGGCCAGGGTATAGGGAAGATAGTACAGAATGGTGTGGTACCCTAGGCTAGCCACTTGCAGCCAACTGTTAGCAACCACCATGCCGCCACCACCCCAGCTTAAAGGCACAAAAGAATAAGGCAGCTATTGGAATCTAGAGTAGACAGACATGTGGTAGGGCCGTGTAACAGGAGTTGTGGCCTGCAGTAGAGGGGATGCAACCAGCCCACAGAGACCCGACAGGGTGGTAGGAAGGGAGACAAACAGCCCAACTTCACATTCCTTCTGCCCTCCAGCCTCCTGGGGGTATCTCCCATTGGTCAAGCCCCGCCACAGCAGAAGTTAAGAAATCTCATTGAGGCAGAACATGCAGGTCAGCCTTGGGGCACAGAGGAGCACAAAGAAGGGTGGAGAATAATCTGGAAGGACAAACGGAAGATCTTCAGCTCAGGGGTGTGTGTATCAGTTTATTCGTGGTGCTGTAACAAATTATCACCATTCCAGTCACTTCAAATGAATCAAATTTCTTATTTTACAGTTTGAAGTCTTAAAATTGAGGTGTCAATAAGGTTGTCTGCCTACTAGAGGAAGTATTATCTTCTGCCTCTTCCAGTTACCAAAGACTACCTGTGTTCTTTTTTAAAAAATTATTTTATTATTCTTATTGTAATTATATTTATTTTTTGGCTGTGCTTACAAGGCATATGGGATCTTAGTTTCCCAACCAGGGATAGAACCCACGACCCCTGTATTGGAAGCACAGAGTCTTAGCCACTGAACCGTCAGGGAAGCCCCCACCGGTGTTCCTGATGCACAGTCCCCTCCTTATACCACTCTGACCTCTGCTTCCACCAGCACATGTCCTCCTCTGCCTTCAGTTCTCCTCCTTGGCTCTTGTAAGGACCTTTCTGATTATCCTGAGACTACCTGGATACTAGAGGGTAATTTTCCTGTCTCAAGACCCCTAACTTGATCACATCTGCAAAGTTCCTTTTCCATATAAAGTCACACTCAGATGTCTTGGTGAGTAGGCTATGCACATCTCTGGAGGACCCTTATTGTGTCTACCACAATGTGTCAAGAAAGTAAAAGAACGCTACTGTGATGGCATGGAAAGGGCAAGAGGGGAGTATGGAGAGTCAGGTGATGAGGAGCTAGGAAGGAAGCGTACCGGCAAAGGCTTGTAGACCAGAGTAAGGGTTTTGTTCTGTATCTTGAGACAATGCAGTCACTGAGCTTGCACTTTGAAGAAACGCACTGCAACTACAAAATGAAAACATAGACTGAAACGAGGCAGAAACACACTGAAAGTGAGTTGAGAAAATGCATAGTAATTAGATGATTCAAGATAACAGCTTGGACTAAGGAGGTGGCAATAAAGATGGAGCAAAGTGGAAGGATTTGAGAGACACTGAGGAAGCAAAACTTGTAGGATTTAGTGATAGATCAGCTAAGGACCAAGGAGTGAGGTTGAGGGCTGTGTTAAAGATTTCTGACTTGCTCAACTGGATAGATTCAGTTCACCACAACAGAAAACCTGTGCTCAGGACAGGTTTATTTGGGGAACAGGGGATGTGGTTTTGAACACTGTGGTTTGAAATGACTTTAAGAGAATCAAATAGAAAATTCAGTGGGCAGTTGGACATAGAATGGGGTGCAAAAGTTTCCTCTGGGTTTCAGAGGAAATTTCAAATCCTCAGGTTTTGGGTGGTCATCGAAGCCTTGCTTATGAATGAAATCAACTCAAATAGAGGCCAGTTAGAAGAGTGTCTAGGACCCACCCTTGAGAGGCTTGAACATTTAACAGCCAGAGAGAGAGTGACAAGATAAAAGAGGGCCCAGGAGACCAAAGCATCATGAAAGTCGAAGAAATCAATGATTTAGAGAAGTGGTCACCAAGGTTGACGGCTCCTGACAGTTCAGTAGATGGGTTTCTACAAAGATTAATGCCAATTCACCCACATTGTCAGTCCATCTGGTGGAGCAGTTTACACCCTTGAGGCCAAGTGGTGCCTACCATCCCTCTTCACCCCATTCAAGTAGATCAAGGTCATGACGGTTGATTTATGGGTGGGCACAAAACCCCTGAAAGCCAATGAGATCCATCCATGGGACTTCTAGGAGAGTATCACTCGTTCCCACTGTCTTAAAACTAGAGAAGATATAGGACCCAAACTGTTGCTACTCCCTTGCTACTACATTAAGCTTAGGAGTAAGGGCTTCCCTGGTGGCTCAGATGGTAAAGAATCTGCCCACAATGCGGGAGACCTGGGGTTCAATCTGTGGATTGGGAAGATCCCCTGGAGGAGGGCATGGAAACCCACTCCAGTACTCTTGCCAGGAGAATCCTCATGGACAGAGGAGTCTGGCAGGCTACGACAGTCCATGGGGTCGCAAAGAGTCAGACACAACTGGGAGACTAAACACAGGAATAAAGGCAACACTTGGCAGAAGAAAAAGATGGTGAGAAACCAGTTATGGCATCTCTTTGCCACTTACTTCAGCTGTGCCCGAAACTTGACCTAGCCTTACACTTTCAATTAAGATGAACCAATAAATTCCTTTTTTGTATAAGTCAAGTACAAAACACTACCTATAATGGAAAGAATGCTAAATTTTATGGGAAGATAAATGAAATGGAACTTTTGTCTAAAACCTCTAGAAGAAAAATGTCTAATGGGTCAAGATGATCAGGGGATTGACTGAAATGTTCATTAAAATCATAATAAAGCCATGAAAACAGGTGGGAGACAGAATCTTGGAAGCAGAAAAATAAAATATATGAAAATAACAGAAAGAGTTTCTGTGTTCATGAACTCCAATTTAAGGTGAAATGCTCAAAAATAAATAAGAATATATAGAGAAAGAAAAATCAAAATCCCAGACTTTTAAAGTAACTGCTTTTATTTTTTTTTTTTTTTTCCTTTCCTTTTTGGCCAAACTATCCAGCATGTAGGATCCCTGATCAGGGATCAAATCTGTGCTCCCTGCAGTGTGGGAGTGGAGTCCTAACCACTGGAACTCCAGGGAATTTCAGTAACTTCTTTATTGCCACCAGAAATTGTTTCAAAATTTTTATTGTTCTCCTTTGTTCTGAGTTTGTATCTTTCATATGCCTTGAAATAGCAATTTTACAGATGTATAAATTGTAATATTCATGATTTCCATGGCATTGCTATTGTACTAATTATAATTTTCATTGACACAAAAGTTACAATTTCCCTGGACTTGCTCAGGAGAATTTAAGACTATTGCTAAGCACCTTACAAAAGTGATTATCCCCTTTGTGGGGATTGAGGAATCTAACCTCAATTAACTTTTACGTTTGGAAACTTAAATTTATTGACTTTGTCTTCTTTGAACCCTTTTATTGAAAATTCACCAAAATGTGGGGCTATCATGATTCAGGAGATAGATCCTGTAGAAAGAAATCTAGAAACACATGCAGAGCACCCACCTAATGCAAAACAGTGAGTTAGGTCCACTCAGAGGCTTGAAGCTTGAACCTCATTCCCCAAAGAGCTTAAAATCTGGTGACAGAGGTAGGACCTACTCATGAAGAATCAAATACCAATATAAAACAATTAGTGATAAACTTTTTTTTTTTTAATCACTCCCAGCATCAGAGTCTTTTCCAATGAGTCAACTCTTCGCATGAGGTGGCCAAAGTACTGGAGTTTCAGCTTTAGCATCATTCCTTCCAAAGAAATCCCAGGGTTGATCTCCTTTAGAATGGACTGGTTGGATCTCCTTGCAGTCCAAGGGACTCTCAAGGGACTTTTTTTTTTTAGGTTATGCAAAGACGTAGATGCTAGAAGAGCAAAAAAATCTGTGTGAATTAGAATCCCTTGAGGGGTGGTTCGAGTGAATGGACAGAAAACAAGTAAAGGGCTCTGTAAGCAGAGAGATCTGTGCAAACAAGCCACCGTTGGAGAAAGACTTGCAGGTAACTATATTATAGAAAAATCTGGCTGAAGCAGTGATTCTTCTTCTGGAGTTTTAGTTGTGGGGAATAGGGGAGGGGTGGGTGGAGTTTAAAAGGTAAGGAGGGCAGTGAATGACAACCTGCAAAACTTCTGCTTCATCTTGTAGGAAATAAAGTGTTGAAGACGATCTTAAAGATTAAATCAGTGGACACTGACCATCTCTCTTTCTCATTATCAAAGCTGTCTTAGCTATTGATGCAAGTGCCTGGACTTGGTCTGTGGGTGAAATAATAAGCTTTTGTTGACCAATGCAGTGGAAAAAGAAAAGTGAGAAACTGGAGGGCAGGGTCGGTGAAACTTATCATACTAATACAGCTAGGCTTGCACTATGAATATCTTATATAGTTGCCACAGGGAAGATGGTTTTTACAAGGATGAAGCTGGAATGAGCTCAGGCAGAAGGCCACTGCAAAATCCCAGGCAGAAGTTCACGAGGGCCTGTACTAAGGTAGAAATGAAGTAGAAATGAAGAAAAGGAGGGACTTATTGGGTGGTCCAACGGTTAAGAATCTGCTTGCCAATGCAAGGGACACCGTTTCGATCCCTGGTCCAGGAACATCCCACATGCCATGGAGCAACTAAGTTTGTGCATCACAACTACTCAAGCCCAGGCTCGGAAACAAGAAGCCTCCACGAGAAGTCTGCACATGGCAACTAGAGAGTAGTCCCCACTCAGTGCAACTGGAGAAGACCCACGTGCAGCAACGGAAACCAGTGCAGCCAGAAACAAATAAACGGTGATAAGTGGTGCTTCCAGTGAGTAAGAGCATTTGGCATTTATGAAGTATATACTTTGTTTGCATACATTTGAGCAAGCTAGTCCACCTTCCACCTCCACCTCATGTGCCAAAAGTAACACATAGGCTGAATTTTGGAAGGGCTAGTCAGGCCAATTTCTGCAGCCATACTCCCCTCCCAACACTTGGGACAACTCCTTCCAGCTATAGAAGTCAGTGGCTAGAAGAAGCATTATACTTCTCATCAAAAATCCCTCCCGACTTAGCACGCATGGATGCACACACCCATCACCACCACCAACACCACCACTATCTCCATCACTTTCTAGATTCTGGCATCAACTCATCCTCCACCTTAATACCCACCACACTCTCAGTTAGGAGAGAAGGCTCAGGGCCCCAGGAGGCCACTTTTAAAACATGTTTATTATTTTTGGCTGTGCTGGGTCTTCCTTGCTGCCCACAGGCTTTCTCTAGTTGCAGTGAGCAGGCGCTACAGCCTAGTTGTGATGTGCAGGCTCCTCATCGCAGTGGCTTCTCTTGTTGTGGAGCATGGGCCCGAGGGCTCACGGGCTTCAGTATTTGTGGCTCACGGGCTTAGTTGCCCCGCAGCGTGTAGGATCTTCCCAGACCAGGGTTCGAACCGGTATCCTCTGTATTGCAACGCAGATTCTTAACACTGGACCACTAGGGAAGCCCCCAGAAGACCACTTTGAAAGACCATAAAATAAATGTTAAATGTCACAGCAAAGGTTGGTGTCTCTTCCTAATTCTATTCAGTTCCCCTGAAGGAAAAGACTGAATGGGCACATTCAACAGCTATGATGATAAACAAAGGTTAAAATCAGCTTCAAAACCAACACAGTGTGTCTTCAGTTTTACAGCAACAATTCTTTCTGCCTTTTGTCCGAACCTCAAAGTATAGTCTTATTACATATTAATTCTATTTTATTTAGTTTTATTTAGACTATCAGTAACACTCATTGAGGGCTGATACACCGTGCATATGTGTGTGTGTTCAGTCGTGTCTGACTCTTCTGAAACCCTGTAGACTGTAGCCCACCAGGCTCCTCTGTCCATGGAATTTTCCAGGCGAGAATCTTGGGCTGGGTTGCCATTTCCTTCTCCCGGGGATCTTCCCAACTCAGGGACGGAACCTGTGTCTCTTGCGTTTCCCCTGCACTTGGAGGCAGGTTTTTCACCACTAACATAAACATATCTCTGCCTCTCCTAAACACCAAGGGGTATATCAAAGCACCCAGGTTCCCCCAGGACACAATCAAAAGAGTCACCAGATCAGTAAATTATTTGCTAAACCTGCATCTCGATTTCTGGATACCAGTGCCCTGGCTCTCTCTTCCTCCTATGGGGGAAGTCCTAGATCAGAGACCTGCATCTCGATGTCTGGATGCCAGTGCCCCGGCTCTCTCTTCCTCCTATGGGGGAAGTCAGAGTCATCAATGACCGTGAGGACTCTTCCTCCTACTTTACGGCGGCTCTAGTTCTTTCATCATTTTATAAGGATTCCTGCTTTCACCTCCTATTGCCTCCAGGTTGGGGTGGCCTTGACTGTAGCTACAAATTTATTTTGTTCCAACTGAACCGCAGAATGCCTACCATACACAAGATAACTCTACCCTTGGCCTCCATTTCTTAGAGAACTGAAGATAGAATTCTTTGCTCCACTTGTGTTTTTGTGATAAGCTTCCCACCAGTGTCTGACTCAAGTCCATAAAAACTAACTTAACAACATAACACTGTTACCATCTCTAGGGACCGGGTCAAAAGCCCTTCTGGAAACCTTTTCTGGAAACCTTTGCCGATACTTTTACCAAACCCCTGCCCTTCCTGCCCCACCCATGGTTCTTGCACCACATTCTTGGGCGCCCTCTCCCCACTCAAAGTCTGTTATCTCCCTTTCTCGTGCTCCTTCTAAATCGCGTCCTCATTTCCCTAGTTGCTCAGAAGTCTTGGGCCTGGAGTCGTGGTAAAGAGGGCTGAGTCCCTCACAGGGACCCACCCCTGCCTGGGTTCACAGCCAGCTAACAATTTCAACCTCCGCCCCTTGGGCTCCCTCTACACAAAGAGAGTTTGTGGTCAATGACTTGGAATGCAAAGCCACTCTCCTAAGGAAACAACCCTACAGGAGGAGGTAGATGCCCAGGAGAACACACACAAGTGCGTTTCACTCCCATACCTCACCTGGAGCTCTGTGTGTACTCTAGAACCTAGCTAACAGAACGCCTTGGTTTCCATGGTTTCTATGGTTAAATGAGTTCTGAGTTCCAGCTGTGAACACACCTCTGCCTCTGCCATCAGGAGCAACAGCCAGGCTTTCACCTTCTGCAGCCTGCCAACCCCATGGTAGGGATACGACGGAAGTCTAGAGAGCTTAACTTTTAAGAAAAGGGAGTAGAAAGGATGTGACTCTGGGAGGTGAAACCAGGCTGTACAGGGAGGAGAGTTCAGAGTGGGGCGGGGGGGCCGAGAGTCAAGCTGCCTCTGGGTTTAGGGTCCTCCAGAGAGCTTCAACCCAGCCGACAGGCCTGGTCTACTGCACTGCCACTGCTGAGGACGATGGAGCTGGGGATTCCAGTAGAAAGGGGTGGGAACTAAGGAAAATGTATCCGTGGGTTTCAATGAGGTCAAATAAGGAATTAAAAACAAAAACTTGAAAAAGCTAACGTAGATCAGTATTGTGATCAGTACTATGTTTATTAATGAAGTTAAATCGAATTTAATACTATATGTCATGGCTTCCGAAATACTCAGCCCACAAAAAGTATTGTGTGGGTCAGCCCCATTGGACATGGCTGTCTTATAGACTTAAGAGGAAACTTGACCTTTGTCTTTGTCCAATTTCGTTTTCTTTTTTGCAAGCTATTTAGCCCTTGCCTTGCACTGAGTAAGGGTAACTGTGTGTGCTAAGCTGTTCAGTCACATCTGAGGCTTTGGGACCCCACAGACTGTAGCCTTCCAGGCTCCTCTGTCCGTGGCATTTTCCAGGTAAGAATACTGGAGTGGGTGGCCATTTCCTTATCCAGGGGACCTTCCCGACCCAGGGATTTAACCCATGAATCCTGCATCTCCTGCACTGGCGGATGGACTCTTTAGCACTGAGGCACCTGGGAATCCAAGGGCAAATTTACTTACAAATAAAACAGTAAGTGTGGAGAAAACAAGTAGGAGCCTCTATTTTTTTCCTTTGGATCTGGTCAGAAAGGTCAAACAAAAATCTTTTCCTAGGTGATCAAGTAAGGAAAAGGGCAAAAAAGTTTTCTGCGTTTTTAGTGACTATTGTTAGGAGGCTCAAAAAAAGTAATTTTTAAATGACAACTGTAATATGAAAGTACTAATTCATTTTAAATTTCAAATACAAATACGAATGGGTCTAATATGGGTTATTTTCTCTAAATCCACTCTCTTATTTTATATTTTAGATATTATGGTGTCAAATTACTTTTACATGACCATATATCACAGATGAAAAAAGAGATTATTTAGAAAGTTGTTTCCAAAATTCAAGAAAGGAACTGAATGGGCTATTTTAAGTACCCGAATTCTAGTAGTTCTGGTGATGAATTAACAGATTAGTTTTGTGATGACTACTTAAATTCAATCAATGCAACAATATTTTCTGAAATTATTATGTGCTAAACAGTGCAGTAAATGACATAAGAACATACACACAAAAGCACACTGCATGGCCCCATCACCTGTAGAATTTATGTCTTCCAGAAAATCCAATTTACGCGCACAGAAAAGTAGAGAATTCTATTTACCACTTGACCAACCTCCAAAGCAAGTGCCTCTTACCTCCTGAAATGACTGAAAGTGTGGGAACTAAGATGAGTTCCAGGAAACAGTTGTAATTTGAATACATTGAAAGGACACTTTGGATGTCAGAAATTGACAAGAGCCCAAGTAGGGATCAGCTTAGCCTACTGTAAAGAAACTGTCCTACTGTAAAGGGAGTGTAAATAAACTATTCTTGATTGAAGCTAGAGGACCATCTTGGAACAGTCAGGAAGCAATGCTGCTGCGAAGTTGCTTCAGTTGTGTCTGACTCTGTGCAACCCCATAGACGGCAGCCCACCAGGCTCCCTCATCCCTGGGATTCTCCAGGCAAGAACACTGGAGTGGGTTGCCATTTCCTTCTCCAATGCATGAAAGTGAAGTGTGAAAGTGAATTCGCTCAGTCGTATCTGACTCTTAGCAACCCCATGGACTGCAGCCTACCAGGCTCCTCCATCAGTGGGATTTGCCAGGCAAGAGTACTGGAGTGGGGTGCCATTGCAGGAAGCAATGAGAGAATCCAAAGAGGAGAAAGTGTTTAGAGATTTTGGTCCATCAGTCATGTGGTGGTTGCTAGGAGGAAAACACAGCAATTATGAAGTCACTGCAGTCTTCTAACGTGGAGGAGGAAGGTTCAGCACTCATGTGGTGACATGACTGTGAAAAAAGGGAGAGATATAAAGACATCTCAAGAGAAATCCAGAAATAACATACTCATTAGACTAAGTGGGAGATAATTCATCTCCTTTTAAAACTTCGGTTTTGGTTCTTCTCTTTTGAGCCATTATGTCTTTTCTTATTCTTATAAAAGTATACATGTTTTATTTTGGAAAATTTGAAAAATACAGAAGAAAATATAAACAAAGCATTTAAGTGCTCTCGCCACTCAGAGATGATTTCAGACAACATATTGACAATTTTTTTTTCCAAGATGGATGGATGTGATTAGGAGTGATGACTTCATAGGACGGACATGGTGGAGTACAAAGATGAAGTGGCTTGGCAGTTTTTCCTACCGTTTCCTTCCAGTTTGCACTTCCCCATTCTCTGCCTTTAGCCATGATCCAAACACAGCCACAGCTTTTCTTTCTGTCACCTTCAGGTAGGGGAACTGTTTTTCTCGTGCAGGAATGAAAAGGTCTCGTTCACTCTCGATCAAGTCAATGCTTCTCGCTTCCCTAAGCCCAGGCCTCTCTGTAGTTCAGGGACTTGGAGCGGAGAAGGAGGTAATGAGTGGTCTGATCTTTCATTCTCCTCGCCCCACCCCACTCACCCCATGGAAGACTCCAAGGGGGAAACGATGGCCTGTGGACGCTGCTACTCCCCTCTCTTAGCCTACAATTGCAGACTGCTCCAACAAACTTCCCACGTTCAGATACCTCCAAGGCAGCATCGGGCACCGGAGTCTATGACAAAAAGCACATGCTACCCTAAAAAATTCACTTCAAATAATCCTTTCTGAGAAATCTCATATAGACTGTTCCTTATAGTAACAGTGACTACTACATTTCATTCCTTTTTCCTTTTGTTTTTTAATGTAAATACTGTGGGATTGTGTCTAACCCCCTTCTTAAGAATGTGAGGATACTTTGTATCAATTACTCAGCTTTGGGCTTTGGCCAAGAAAGTTCCAGATAATAGAAAAAGTCCCATTTCACATCCTAAAACATATATACATACATATATACATAAAATAATAATAATTGGGACCATATCATCATTTTGCATCCTACTTGATTTCCATTAATGTTATATAATGAGCATTTCCCATGTCAAGGAATATTTTCCAAAAATGGGATTTACATTGGCACATCCCTGGGATTCTCCAGGCAAGAACACTGGAGTGGGTTGCCATTTCCTTCTCCAATGCATGAAAGTGAAAAGTGAAAGTGAAGTCGCTCAGTCATGTCTGACTCAGCGACCCCATGGACCGCAGCCTACCAGGCTCCTCCGTCCATGGGAGTTTCCAGGCAAGAGTACTGGAGTGGGATGCCATTGCCTTCTCCGAAAGCTAGGCTAATATCACTGCAATTAACAACCTGGATATGTATATCTTTGTGTATACCTTTGAGTATACCCTTAGGATCATTCCTAGAAGAATATTTCAAACAAAAGTTATGAACATTTTCAAGCCTCTTAATACATAAAGCAGAAAAGCCCTCAAGAAAAGTAGAATAATACAAACACATACATTGTATGCAAGCATTTTTACCATATTTTTCACCTTGCAATTTGATTAATGAAGAGCATATCTTGCTCTTTTGGTTTATTTTTTAGTTTATTTATTTTTTAATTGAAGGATAATTGCTTTACAGAATTTTGTTGGTTTCTGCCAAATATCAGCATGAATCAGCCGTAGGCATATATATGTCCCCTTGTCTGTTGTGTTAGTTTCTGGTGTACAACAGTGTGAATCAGCTATAAATGTGTGTACATCCCCTCCCTCCTGAACCTCCCTTCATTTATTTTTTAGTTTATTTATTTTTTAATTGAAGGATAATTGCTTTACAGAATTTTGTTGGTTTCTGCCAAATATCAGCATGAATCAGCCGTAGGCATATATATGTCCCCTTGTCTGTTGTGTTAGTTTCTGGTGTACAACAGTGTGAATCAGCTATAAATGTGTGTACATCCCCTCCCTCCTGAACCTCCCTTCCACCCTCCATCCCACCTTTCTAGGTCATCACAGAGCACCGAACTGAGCTCCCCGTGCTATACAGCATCTTCCCACTAGTTATCTATTTTATACATGATGGTGTACACAAGCATACACGGGCTTCTCTGATGGCTCAGTGGTAAAGAATCTGCCTGCAATGTAGAAGACCCGGGTTCAATCCCTGGGTCGGGAAGATCCCCTGGAGAAGGCAATGGCAATGCACTCCAGTATTCTTGCCTGGAGAATTCCATGGACAGAAGAGCCTGGAGGGCTACAGTCTATGGGGTCACAAAGAATCCAGCTCGGCTGAGTGACTAACACTTTCACTTCCATATATGTCAATGCCACCCTCTCAATTCAGCCCACCCTCTCCTTTTCCCCATGTCCCCAAGCCCATTCTCTACTTCGCATCTCTATTTTTGCCCTGTATATGCCACATCNCTATGGGGTCACAAAGAATCCAGCTTGGCTGAGTGACTAACACTTTCACTTCCATATATGTCAATGCCACCCTCTCAATTCAGCCCACCCTCTCCTTTTCCCCATGTCCCCAAGCCCATTCTCTACTTCGCATCTCTATTTTTGCCCTGTATATGCCACATCTTCTTTATCTAGTCATCTGTCAATGGATGATGATTTGATTTATATTTCTGTGCTTGTTATTGAGGCAGATTCTTACTTACTGACTTTTTGTATTTCTTCTTCTGCAAAAGGTCTGTTCATGACCTCTGCTCACTTTTTTCCTGGAACAGTAACATTTTCTTATTGATATGTAATCTCTCTCCATGCAATAAGAATAGTTACCTTTTCTGACATATTGTATTTGTTGCAAATGCTATCTAGTTTATTTGACTTGATTTTGTTTAAAATACTTTGGCTTGCAGAAACATTAACTTTTGCGCAGTCACATCTATTGGTATTTCTGTTGCATAACTTAGCTTAAACAGAAAGGGGTTTGTTAGAAGGATTGTAGTTCACAGAAATTTTAAAAGAGATTCTACCAAAATCAAGGCAACCCTGTGGATCTTGGGAAATGAAACTAGTATCAACATTACCAAACCTCCAATCCATCCTTCTGCTTCTCCTCTGATTTCCTATGCTTTCCATTTGGCTTCCTGCATTCCTACCATCAGCTTTCTCTAGAAATCCTGCTAGTTTCTATACTCAGAGAGGTCAAGTGGATTTATCTTCAGGTAGATAAATCCTAAGGAAGGACTCTGGCTGGCCTGATCTCTAGACCAACCATTGTACCAAGACAATAAAGGGCTCCGATTTTCCAGATAAAGACGTGTTTAGAGAGAGAAGATTGGAGAAGGCAATGGCACCCCACTCCAGTACTCTTGCCTGGAAAATCCCATGGATGCAGGAGCCTGGTAGGCTGCGGTCCATGGGGTCGCTAAGAGTCAGATACGACTGAGCGACTTCACTTTCCCTTTTCACTTTCCTGCATTGGAGAAGGAAGTGGCAACCCACTCCAGTGTTCTTGCCTGGAGAATCCCAGGGTCGGGGGAGCCTGATGGGCTGCCGTCTATGAGGTAGCACAGAGTCGGACACGACTGAAGCGACTTAGTAGCAGCAGCAGCTGAGAGAGAAGATAGCAGCTAACCCGAACGAAAGAGCAGGTACTGGGCAGACAAAGCAAAACAAAGCAAAAACAAACATCCACTGGAAGATATTAAAACAATACTTTCTGCTGCTAGTTTGACACTTCTGTCTTCATCCTGAAATCAATTTTTCTTCTGGATTTCATTTTTTTACCTTTGGCCCTATTTTTACCAAATCCTTTCATTCCTCCCTTCTGACAGTCCCTTCATCATTTCTACTGGCTTGGCCACAGCCAGGATGGCTAGTTAGGACGCTGTCTCTTTGTGTATAGCCTGATAAGCTTGGTTTCCTGCCTCCTCTCACCTCCAATACACACACGCGCCTTTCCCTCAGTTCACCCTGCACACCATCACAAAACTGGTATTTCCCTAACACCACGTCCATCCCTTTAATGATGTCATTTTCCTCCTCACAAGCACTTATTGCGGCCTCCCTGCCCCACCCACTTACTAGGGAGGGATGACAGCCAGTGTGACGGTGAAATGTCATTTATGCAGCCCTGACAGCCCTGTGTGGCGGGTATAATCTCCATTGGCAAGAAGGCAAACTGAGGTCCAAAAAAGTTAAATCACTAAGTAAAATACTGTTCATATGTGGTGGAGCTGGGACTTTATCTCCATTCTGCCTGAAACCTAACACAAGAAACCAACCTCCCCACAGTAGAAGGGCCTCACAGTGGAGTCTAAATGCCTTCACCTTTTCCATGTGACCAGGCTGTGCTTTTTCTCACAGCCACAGATTCATCCCTCACATTCATCAGACTTGTCTGCTCACCTCACAGTCCTGCGACCCCTACTCCCAAGACTGTAGGCTTCTCTTATTCCTTCACGGGAGTGCTTTTCATCAACATGCTGTCTACCTGCTCCTTTAAAACTCTTCAGAGTTCACCTCTTGAATCACTACCTAATTTCACTTCTTCCATAAAGTCTTTCTTGATTATCACAAAAATAATATTCCTTTTCAAAATGCCTAAAATATGCTTCTCCAACATCCGTTTAATTATTATTTAATAGATTACCATCTTCTCTGCCCATGCACATTTCACCTTTTGACTGTCTTGCCAGGTTTTTAACTTTTGACTATCCTGACTAGATTCTGAGCCTCTTGAGGTCAAGTCCACAGTTTACGTTTCTTTGTACTCCCACATGCTCAGTCCAAGTCCTCACAAGAAGAAATTAGTCAGGAATTTCCTGGTGGTCCAGTAGTTAGGACTCTGCATTGCAATGGCAGGGGGCACAAGTTCAATCCTTAGTCAGAGAACTAAAATCCCACAAGTCACAGCACAGCCAATAATAAAAAAATTTAATTAAAAAAAAAATACTTGTTGATCCATGTCTGTCTCCTCCAACCTGCTGTGTTGGAGGAGATTTAAATAATGATTCTTAAAGAGTTTTCCCCTCTTGGAAAAAGATCCATTCAATTTTAAAGTTTCCAAATCTTTGGAATTTCCTGTTAGGATCAGTGATTTTCAGTAGTGAAGATAGTATCAGTTGTAAATTTCTGAAATAAATAGATAATTATATCAGGAAATTTTCACTAGCTATAAGTAGTTCACCTCCTAATAAACACGCTGATAAGTAGGCAGAGGGAACATATTATATTCCAGCATATGGACAGTGTTATTGATATAGTAATAGCTCATAGCATCTACAGAGACAGGAAATCAATTATAGAGGACATTGCATTAAACTTTTTATCCATTACT
The DNA here is from genome assembly GCA_006410635.1 of Cephalophus harveyi. Taxonomy (NCBI): domain Eukaryota; kingdom Metazoa; phylum Chordata; class Mammalia; order Artiodactyla; family Bovidae; genus Cephalophus; species Cephalophus harveyi. Next base: position 688,443 of record SJYT01079346.1, on the reverse strand, counting down.
CATCACTTTTTAGTAGATTTTATAATTTCATTTGATATAATAAATAGAAGTCAGTGAGAGACAAAATGGTTTTGGAGAGTATGGGAAAATCATCTAAAGACTGTTTTATTTAGGGGATTTAGAGCATCTGTTTCAACTGATACTGCTTTGAAAACTGTATGAAACATTGGAATGATAAATGTTTATAATTTGCATCCACATTGTTACTAACACAATAGCCTGTTAAATCCCTTGCCATGAATATGAACAGACTGCAGGCCATCCACATTAGTTATCAAGGGAGAAACAGACATTATTCACAAATTTTAATTGCTCCGTTGGCACCAACAGTCTGAAAATGAAACATAAAAATGTAGCCTTGGGAAGGTTTTGCTGTGCAATGACTTCAGTGCAAATTTGACTGTGGGGACCAATGCCTCTATCATGATTACACAGGGACGGGAATAAATTTAAGTTCATGGCTTCAACCCAGGTCCTAGTGGACAGTTGGTGTATTTCAAAATTCATTCTGTCCACTGTAAACTCAACAACTCCTGCACATGACCTAAAATAAAGAAGCCAATGGGGACATGGGTAAACCTATGGCTGATTCATCTTGATGTTTGGTAGAAATCAAAGCAATCAGTTCAGTTCAGTTGCTCAGTCGTGTCTGACTCTGCAACTCCATGGACTGTAGCACCCAGGCCTCCCTGTCCATCACCAACTCCCAGAGCTTGCTCAAACTCATGCTCATCAAGTCGGTGATGCCATCCAACCATCTCATCCTCTATTGTGCCTTTCTCCTGCTTTCAATCCCTCCCAGCATCAGGGTCTTTTCCAATGAGTCAGTTCTCCGAATCAGGTGGCCAAAGTATTGGAATTTCAGCTTCAGCATCAGTCTTTCCAATAAATATTCAGGACTGATTTCCTTTAAGATGGACTGGTTGGATCTCCTTGCAGTCTAAGGGACACTCAAGAGTCTTCTCCAACACCACAGTTCAAAAGCATCAATTCAGCAATCAGTTCAGTTCAGTTGCTCAGTCGTGTCTGACTCTGCAACTCCATGGACTGTAGCACCCAGGCCTCCCTGTCCATCACCAACTCCCAGAGCTTGCTCAAACTCATGCTCATCAAGTCGGTGATGCCATCCAACCATCTCATCCTCTATTGTGCCTTTCTCCTGCTTTCAATCCCTCCCAGCATCAGGGTCTTTTCCAATGAGTCAGTTCTCCGAATCAGGTGGCCAAAGTATTGGAATTTCAGCTTCAGCATCAGTCTTTCCAATAAATATTCAGGACTGATTTCCTTTAAGATGGACTGGTTGGATCTCCTTGCAGTCTAAGGGACACTCAAGAGTCTTCTCCAACACCACAGTTCAAAAGCATCAATTCTTCAGCACTCAGCTTTTTTTATGGTTCAACTCTTACATCCATATACATAACCACTGGAAAAGTCATAGCTTTGACTAGATGGACCTTAGGCTATGGACCTTTGGCTATGGACCTTTGGCTAAAACCTATGACTGATTCATCTTGATGTTTGGTAGAAATCAACACAATACTGTAAAGCAATTATCCTTCAATTAAAAATACATGAATAAAATGTTTTTAAAGGAAAAAACAGAAAAGTAAAAAAAAAATTTTTATTTTTATCTTATTAAATTAAATATATTAATTTTTATTAAACATTTCATTTTGGCAAAAATTTTTTAAAAAAGAAGTCAGAGATTAGATTGATAAGAAAAGTGTATTTCCTGATCATCCTTAAGAGGAATTTTTCATGGTCAAGATTCAAATATTTTGCTAAGAACTGGAAGAAGTGAAGCTTCCATATTCTCCTTATCTACAGAAATGTAACCCTCTAGTACTGCAAAATGAGCTTTAAATTGCTTCTAAAGGTTAAATTAGGGGCTTCCCTGGTGGCTCAGTGGCAAAGGATCCGCCTGCCAATGCAGGAGACACCAGTTCAATCCCTGATCTGGGAAGATCCCACATGCCATAGAGCAACGGAACCCATGCACCGCAACTACTGAGCCTGTGCTCGAGAAGCCGAGAAGCTGCAACTGCTTAAGCTAGCACGCCCCAGAGCGTGTGCTCTGCAACAAGAGAAGCCACTGCAAAGAGAGGCCCCCACGTTGCAACTAGAGAGTAGACCCCCTGCTCACCGCAACTAGAAAAAAACCCGTGTGCAGCAATGAAGACCCAGCACAGCCAAAAATATATGTAAAAATATTAAAAATAAAAGTTAAATTTTAAGAAAAATATTTTTTTAATTAATCTTATGAAAAAAATTTAAGGAAAATTTGCAAGTATCAGTAGGGTTTTTTCTTTTCCAACTAGGAGTCATTTATATCCTCTCTAGGACCACTGTCCCAGAGGGAGAATGTTTAGCAGATCTATAATGAAATACTGAGGAAGAGGAACCAGCCAATAGGCTGCCTAGAAAACTAGGCTGCTCCTCCCTAAAGCTAAGACTTCGAAGGTTGCAAAGCGGAAGAGGAGAGCTGGCAGGAAGGATCATGAGAAACATCAAATCAGAAAACAGGCCTTTGGACACAAGCTGCGAGAGAGGCCACCCAGGTCATGAAACCCTACACTCAGCCCAGATTCGATCAGCCTGCAACAACCCCGTCTGATGGCATCACCATCTCTCTGGTTTCTCAGGTCAAGATCTTGGAGTCAGTTTACACTTTCTTCAAAAATATGTCCCAAATCCTATGGTTCCTTGCGACTCCACTCCTATTCACGCCTCCTACAGTAAGGATCCTCCACACCTTTGAAAATATCACTTCTTTGCTGAAAATTCAGCAATGGCTTCTCATTTCTCATATAAAACTGAAGCCTATTAAACAGCCTACAAAGGTCTGTGTGATCTACTCCCAATTCAGACCTCTACACTAGATGTGAGACTCTTCCTGGAACATGCTGCCCCCAGATTTCCACTTGGCTAATTCTTTAACCTCTAAGTCTTCGCTCAGACATTCACCTTCTCAATTGATCTACCCTAACCACCCTATTCAAAACTGGCATTGTGCTCCAGTGGGTTAGAACTTAGTGGTGAGATGCTGAATTCTGAATTGACAAACTGCGGAAGTTAGAAAAACCATCCTTTCAGAATGATTCCATTTTTTAAATGGATAGATAATCAAAAGTGAAGGCCACAAGACAGTAAAGAATCTTAAAGTTGATGCCATCCAAACTAAGAGGAGAGATTTAAGAAAAAATAATTATTTACATACTTATTAATCAAATTTCTGTACATAGTTTATTATTAAAGATAAATTTAAGATGTATTCAAATCATGTGGTTAATTTGCAATGTACTATCAGACATTTTCCTTAGCTTCTCAATCAACTAATATTTATTTATCAATTCCAGATTCATCTCATTATTTTTCTCTTTCCCTGTTTTATACAATTTGCACTTCATTTTCTTCTTTAGTTTCTCTAGTTTTACTTTGCTAATGAATTTTTACTGTTTTACATATTTTTGTGCTCTATATGCCATAGCATATCCTTCTGTTTCAATGGACTTAACTATTTGGCCAATTAGAGTCTTCTCTACTTTTCTCAACTTTTTGGTGCTTGTATGCTGTGGCTTTTTTCTTCTTCTTTGGCTATTTTTTGTTTGTTTTTTGATGTGGATCATTTTTTCTCACACCTCAGTTAGTAAAGAATCCACCTGCAATGTGGGAGACCTCAGTTCTATCCCTGGGTTGGGAAGATGCCCTGGAAAAGGGAAAGGCTACCCACTCCAGTATTCTGGCCTGGAAAATTCCATGGACTGTATAGTCCGTGGGGTCGCAAAGAGTCAGACACAACTGAGCGACTTTCACTTTCGTTTTTAAAGTCTTTATTGAATGTGTTACAATATTGCTTCTATTGTTTATGTTTCTTCCCCCTCCACCCCACCACCTCCAACCATGTGGGAATCTTAGCTCCCCAACCAGGGACTGAAATCACACCACCTGCATTGGAAGGTGAAGTCTTAACCACTGGACCACCAGGGAAGCCCCTGGTTTGAGGGGTTTTTCAGCATCTCTGTTTTTTTGTTTGCTTTTCTTGACTGTACTTTTTTGTGATAGCTACTCTTTTACATTGAGCTTTTCAGAATCAACTTCATATAATTTGGAGATCAATTCTGGTAATTTTTCTCCTTTTATTTTGAAACTTGAAATTTTTCACTGAAATTTCTCTTCTACTTTTTATTTATATTTGATCATTCAAACATATAAATAAATATTTGTTCCTTTCCAATCTGTATATTTTTTAAATCTCTTCTTCTTGCTTTATTCCTCTGATTAAAACTCCTAGTACTATGGCAAATGAGAGTGATAAGAGTGGACATTTTTGCCTCATTTTTTATTTTAGGGTAAAAGTATTCAGTCTTTTGTCATTAATTATGATGGTGGCTAAAGGCTTTTTGTAAATCAAGGAGAAGTTTCCCTCCAGTCTTTGTTTTCTGAGACTTTTTTTTATCATGAATGGATATGGGATTTTGTGATATGCTTTTTCTGCATCAATTGATAAGATAATATGATTTTTCTTCTTTGGACAGTTGATATGGTAGATTACATTGATTGACTTTTCAAGATATAAATTACAGTATGATAATCCGCACATGTAAACATATAAGTTCATGGTTTTTAGAACATTCACAAGGTTTTTGAACCATCACGACTAATCTCATAACATTTTAATTACTCCAAAAATAGACTCCTCAACAGTCACTCCCTTTCTCACTCTCTAGTCCCTGGCAGCCACTAATCTACTTTCTGATTTTTATGTATTTGCCTATTCTGAGTATTTATATAAATAGATTTATACAATATATGGCCTTTTGCAAGTGACTTCTTGAACTTGGCCTAATGTTTATAAGGTTCATCTGCATTGTAGCATATCTCAGTACTTCATTCTTTTTTATGGCTGGATAATATTCCATTGTGTGAATATACCACACTCTGTCCATCCATCAGCTGAGAATGTTTGGGTTGTTTCTACTCTTTGGCCATTATGAATAATGCTNATGTTTATAAGGTTCATCTGCATTGTAGCATATCTCAGTACTTCATTCTTTTTTATGGCTGGATAATATTCCATTGTGTGAATATACCACACTCTGTCCATCCATCAGCTGAGAATGTTTGAGTTGTTTCTACTCTTTGGCCATTATGAATAATGCTGCAACAAACATTCCTTACGTTTTTTTTTTTTTAATCTTCTCTATATTTTATTCTCTTTGTGCTTTACAAGTTTTTGTGTGAACATGTGTTTGCTGTTGTTCAGTCGCTAAGCCATGTCCGACTCTTATACGACTCCATGGACTGTAGCCAGCCAGGCTCCTCTGTCCACGGGATTTCCCTGGCAAGCATACTGGAGTAGGTAGCCATTTCCTCCTTCAAGGGATCCTCCTGACCCAAGGATTGAACCCAAGTCTCCTGCACGGACAGCCTGATTCTTTACCACTGAGCCACCTTTACTACTCCATTAAATATTCAAACAGCCATAAATACATGAAAGAAATTCCACTTGGTGTTGGTATATTATTCTTCTTATGTGTTGTTAGATTTTATTTGATAATATTTTGTTGAGACTTTTGTGTCTTTGTTCATGAGAGATTTTGTCAGTAGCTTTGTTTTCTTTGCATTGTCTTTGGTTTTAGCATCTCTATTGATCTCATAAATGACTGCAAATATTCCCTCCCCTTCTGTTTTCTAGATGATATTGTGTAACATGGTCTTATATTCCTCTTCAAGTATTTAGTAGGATTTTCCAGTGAAACAATTAGGTTTGGGAAATTTCCTGAAAGGAGCTTTTCCTTTTGTTTTCAAGAGTTCAATTACCTTAATTGTCTTGGTTGCATTTTGATAGTTTGTGGATTTTGAGGAACTGGCCCACTTCTTGCAAGTTGTCAAATTTTTAAATATAAAATTATTTTCAGTATTCTCCTTTATCCTGTTGAGAGTTGCAGAATCTATAGTGCTATTGTCTGTTTCATTAATGATATTGTTGATTTGTGTTTTCTCTCAGATTTGTCATTCTTATCAAAGATTTATCAATTTTATTGAATTTTGGGCAAGAATCAGTTTCTTGCATTGATTTTTCTGTTTTCCTGTTTTCAATGTAATTGATTCCAGCTATTTACTAGTTCCTTCTTTCTGCTTTTTGGTTTATTTTGTTCTTCTTTTTAGATAAGAATTTAGATTACTGATTTTAGATCTTTCTCTTTTCTAATATAACCATTTAGTGCCATAAATTATCCTCTCATCTCTGCTTTGGCTGTGTCCCACAAATTTTGGTATGTTTTATTTTCATTTTCCTCCAGTTCAATGCATTTTTAGAAGTGTATAGTTTCTAGGTATTTTGATATTCTTTTGTTTTCTTTGTTATTGACTTCTAGTTTGATTCTATTATTGTCAGAGAGCATGCTATATATGATTTCATTTCTTTTAAATCTGCTGAAATTAGTTTTACAGACTAGGATATAGTCTATGTTGTATGGGCACTTGAAAGCAATGCATATCATACTGTTGTATGCAGCAATCTATAAATATTAATTAGATTCTGTTGGCTGATGGTATTACCCAGTCCTTCTATATTTTTTATAATTTTCTGTCTAATAGCACTATCAAATGCTGGAAAGGAAAGGCCCCATTACGATTGTAAATTTGTCTATTTCTCCTTTTAGCCTTATCAGTTTTTGTTGATTCATTTGTTTTCCATATACTTTTTGCATGCACATGAAGGTGACGTTTTGCTTATGTCTTCTGAATGCTTAAGCAACTCCCTTTACAGTCTATTCATGGATCTTTTGGGGTTGCATTGACCTGTGACTCAGACTAGCTAGCTATTCACTAACCCACTTCCTCTTCTTCCTATGTATACTTCCACGTATACTTCCATATACTTTTTGTTGATTCATTTGTTGATTCATTTTGTTTTTGTTGATTCATTTGTTTTCCATATACTTTTAAGCTCTGTTATTTAGTACATATACATTTAGGATTGCTATGTCATCTTTGTGGATTGACAATAAATATTATCAGGCTCTAGGCTACAAAGTGGCTTCCCAGGTGGTCCTAGTGGTAAAGAACTTGCCTCCCAATGCAGGAGACATAAAAGACTCAGGTTTGATCCCTGGGTGGGGAAGATTCCCTGGAGGAGCTCATGGTAACCCACTCTAGTATTCCTGCCTAGAGAATCCCATGGACAGAGGAGTCTGGCAGGCTACAGTCCATAGGGTCGCAAAGAGTTGAACACAACTGAAGTTACTTAGTGCACATACACAAGCACACACACAAAGGTTACAAAGTGGGATAGCCCCAGGCAGTTTGTGATCAGAGCAAATGAATAGCTCAAATTAAGTACCATAAATATACAAAACATTTATGTTTTTGTGCATTTTTTGCTTAAATAGATTTTATTGTTTAAAATCAGTTTTAGGGTCACAGCAAAACTGAGCAGAAAGTACAAAGAGTTCCACGCATGCCCTGGCTTCACAGAGCATAACCTCCCCCACTATCAACAGTCTGCACCAGAAGGACATTTGTTAAAATCTGCAGCCTGCATTGACACGTCGTCATCACCCAAAGCCAGTGGTTTTCTCTTGGTACTGTATCTTCTGTGTGTCTTGACAAATGTATTATGACGTGTATCCACCATTGTGATTACATACAGAATAGTTTCACTGCCTTAAAAATCCTCTGTGCCCCACATATTTATCCTTTTCCCCTCTTAACCCCTTAATCACTGATCATTTTACTTTTTCCTTACAAACCACAGGGGTTTTTTCTGATTTTTTTAAAGTAGAGAATAATCACTTTACAATGTTATGTTGATTTCTGCTGTACAACACGAATCAGTCATAAGTATACATATATCCCCTCCCTCTTGAGCCTCCCTCTCACACCATCCCACCCCTCTAGGTTGTCGCAGAGCACCAGGTTGAGCTCCGTGGTATACAGCAAACCACAGGTTTTCAACCCAGTATTGGCTTTAAATTATTGTCTTATATTGGACTATACTTGATCATCAATGATGTGTTAGCTACAGGAGTACAGCAAAGTGATTCAGTTATGCCCATACAAGTATTTATTCTTTTTCAAATCCTTTTCCCATTTAAGTTATTACAGAATATTGAGCTGAGTTCCCTGTTAACCTAGCATTTTATATAAGTTAAGATAGATTAACCAGTGTAACAAATGTACACAAAAATATATAATACCTCAAACTCAATAAAAATTTTTTTATTTCACACAAAGTTTAAAACAGCAAACCAGATTGCTGGGCACCTTTCCCCCCGTGTGGTGATGTACCTTTCATCTTGTGACTCTGCCATTTTTAACATGTGGTCATCATGCTCATCTACATCACAGATGGGAAGAGGATGTGGAAGATACTGAGTGAGGGATTCTCCAGGGCTAGGTCTGCAATTGTCACACCCTATGGAAAACTGAGTCTATGGCTGCCCCAGTTTGCAATAGCAGCCAGGAAATGTAGTCTGGCTGTGTGCTCAGGAAGAAGAGGAAGTGGGTTAGTGAATAGCTAGCTAGTCTGAGTCACAGGTCTATGCAACCCCAAAAGATCCATGAATAGACTGTAAAGGGAGTTGCTTAAGCATTCAGAAGACATAAGCAAAACGTCGCCTTCGTGTGCATTTTCCAGGGGAGAGGGAGGGAAGTACTACCCTGGATTGTAGTGGTTAGGAAAATATGTCAAAAGAAGTCAACATTTTAAGCTGAGGCCTTAAAACAGGTAGAGATGGGGAGAGTGGAGATAAAAGGTGAGAGCAATCAGGGCAGAAAAAATAGCACAAGCAAAGGCCCAAAGATGGGAGGCCACACTGTGTCTTTGAAAAATGGTCAAAAGCTCAAAGTAGCTAAAGTATTGAGTTTATTTGGAAGAATTTCTTCCAAATAAACTTACTTACTTCCAAATACTTACTATTCCCATTAGTAAGTACATACTGGCCTCTCTTATGCACCAGGGATGATGTAGGTACTGGCTTTATTAGGATGAAAATAGAAAAGAGACAATTAAGCAAGGTATGCAGAGTTGTGGCTAGGGACATGCAGGATGCAATTGGTGCCTATTACAAGGCCACTGAATCTTACCTAGATGGTTAAGGAGGACATCGTAAAGGAAGTGATGCATAAACTGAGCTCTGAAAGACAAGTAGGAGTTAGCTAAGCTGAGAGTGGGCAGAAGAGAGCCATACTCAAGGCCCTGAGGCAAAATAGGAGTGTGTATACAGAATACATGAATGGCTCCTAGAATGTCTCTACGGATGAGGCCAAGAACTCAAGAGGAAGAATAGCAGGAAATGAGGCTAAAGAGTTAAACAGGGCCCAGATGCAGAAAACTTTCTAAGTGATGTTAAGAAACTGGGGTGTTAATCCTAAGGACAACAACAGAGAAGTGGGTGGAGTAAACTTGAACTAAAATCATTCCAGCTGCAGCATGAAAGATATACTGGAGGAAAGCAAGGCTGGCTGTAAGGATATTGTTTGGGGGACTATTGCAATAGTTCATGGTTTAAGTGATAGTGGCCTAGACCATGGTAATAGTGGTAAAGATGGAGAAAGATAGATGTATTTGAGAGTTGAGAGGTATGAATCACACGATCTGGCCTTGACTGGCTATGGAGGTTGAAAGAGAAGTCAAGAATGGCCACCAGGCTCAGGGCCAGAAGAAATGAGTAGATAAGTTGTACTATCCAAAACGACACTAAAAAGCATTTTAACTGAGATTTCAGTTTGGAAAGTTGAGTTGAATTTTAATTGCCAACTGGAAACATACCTAAAACACTGGATTTCTAGGTCTGATGCTCAATGGAGAGATCAGGAGTGACAAGAAGCCTGGAATTTGTCAATAAGGTGGCAGAAATCTTAGGAAAGGATAAGATGTTTAGGTGGAGAGTATGGTGTAAGCAGAAAACTGGCCCAAGACAAATCCTCGATAAATACCTCAAGAGAGATTGGGACACTAAGCCTGTGAAGGAGACTGAAGCAGGAATATGGAGCAGGAAGGAAGGCAGAAGGCAGGCGAAGGAAGACAGTGCTTTGAGGAACAGTCATTGGTGTCCAATCCTGACATGGAAAGGTGAGGCAAAATAAGGACAACAAGTGCTCATTGGGTACAATGACAATATGAGGATAATTTCAATGAAGCAGCAAGAGGTCACAAGCACTCTGCACTATGCAGTAAAGGAGAGCAGGCAGCTATTGGAAAAGTTGATTTGGAGGAGAGAACCAAGTGGTCACAAGAGGCAGATGCAGAATCAAGGAAGAGTTTCTGTTAATATAGAGAGATTTGAGTGTGTTTATATAACTATTTCAAGCACTTAGAAGAATGTCCCAGCGTGTGGAAGGCCTAGGAATTTCAAGTAGGAAACTTTATTCCCAAACAGTTGGAAGCTATTGAAGCAGGAGAATGACATGTTCATTGAGAAAGACTTACCACGGAGCTGAGTATCCCTGTTCCCAGGGGACATCCTCAGTTCAGTTCAGTTCAGTCGCTCAGTTATGTCCGACTCTTTGTGACCCCATGGACTGCAGCACACCAGGCTTCCCTGTCCATCACCAACTCCCGGAGCTTGCTCAAACTCATGCGCATCGAGTCAGTGATGCCATCCAACTATCTCATCCTCTGTCATCCCTTTCTCCTTCTGTCTTCAATCTGTCCCAGCATCAGGGTCTTTTCAAATGAGTCAATTCTTCTCATCAGGTGGCCAAAGTATTGGAACTTCAGCTTCAGCATCAGTCCTTCCAATGAATATTCAGGACTGATTTCCTTTAGAATGGACTGGTTTCATCTCCTTGCTGTCCAAGGGACTCTCAAGAGTCTTCTCCAACACTGCAGTTCAAAAGCATCAATTCTTTGGCGCTCAGCTTCCTTTATGGTCCAACTCTCACATCCATATACGTGACTACTGGAAAAACCATAGCTTTGACTAGATGGACCTTTGTCAGTAAAGTAATATCTCTGCTTTTTAATATGCTGTCTAGATTTGCCATAGCTTTTCTTCCAAAGAGCAAGCGTCTTTAAATTTCCTGGCTGCAATCACCAACTTCAGTGATTTTGGAGCTCAAGAAAATAAAGTCTGTCACTGTTTCTATTGTTTTCCCACCTATTTGCCATGAAGTGATGGGACTGGATGCCATGATCTGAGTTTTTTGAACGTTGAATATTAAGCCAGCTTTTTCACTCTCTCTTTCACTTTCATGAAGAAGCTCTTTAAAGGACTGCTGCTGCTGCTGCTGCTAAGTCACTTCAGTTGTGTGACCCTAAAGTAGGCAGCCCACCAGGCTCCCCCGTCCCTGGGATTCTCCAGGCAAGAACACTGGAGTGAGTTGCCATTTCCTTCTCCAATGCATGAAAGTGAAAAGTGAAAGTGAAGTCGCTCAGTCGTGTCTGACCCTCAGGGACTCCATGGACTGCAGCCCTCCAGGCTCCTCCAGCCATGGGATTTTCCAGGCAAGAGTACTAGAGTGGGGTGCCATTGTCTTCTCCGCTTTAGGGGACATTCTACCCTAAAGAAACTCATTCTGATTAAAACAAAGCAGATGTTTCTTTGAGGGTTCTAGGTGAGAGTGTCAGCCAAGTCTTTCACCACGCTTTTGAGGTTGTTTTTACAACATGGCTTCAAAGTTATTATCTAAATTTCTCCTTACTAGGACAAACATCTTTGTGGAGGTCTGTTTAGTTTGCAGTTGTTCCAACCTTAACATCCTTACAATCAGGTTTTAGCAGTCAGCCTGCTAGCTGATAAAATGTAGCCATTTCTGTACTTTCTTTTAGTCCCGGGATCTTTAAAGCAATCACTTTGTCCCAGTGTATGAATCTATGTCCTAAACAACAGCAGACAATGAAAGGGAAAGCTAAATCAGGTGCAAATTAATGCTGTGTGGTTGTGGGAGGGTGGAGGGGAACAGCGTGTTTAGTGGATTCAAATGAAAGAGTCATGTATTTAGAGCAAAACCAAATATTAAATTTGCTTCATAAACAAAATTTAATACAAGACAATAAATTTAGACCCAAATGCGAAGGTCTCTGAACTTCAATAATTCCTACTTTGTTCATAAATCACAATATTGATCAAATATAAATTAATGCATGAATGTATACATTTGTGTATAGGAACTTAGGAAACCTCATTTATTACATGAGACTGAAGCAGGAAGCAATTTTTATGTTTAAAACACATAAATTAAACCACTTAGCATTTTTTAAAAAATCTTAGCTGAGTGGATCTTATCTACAACTCCCCCCTTCTTGAAAGAAAGCTATATGAGGAACTCACTTTTGCTACAGCTTTTGCTTGGAGTTCTTGGGAAGTGAATGTAGGGCCAAGGGAGGAGCAATAAATGACAAGTCACGAAAAGAGGTAGGGAAAGGAACTTCTGAGTTTCATTTGTAATTCTGCTATGCATTTCCTCCTGACAAAAATATCCTGGGAGTAGCCACTATGAGTTTTAGTTTCTCCCTTGAAATGAGATTTGCTCTGCTAGAAAAATCTATCCTTCAAATAATGTTTATTGCTTATACAGAAATATCAGACAGCAAACATAGTTGCATAGTCTATAAGTAAATGTCTAGTTATACAAGCTATTCACTGGTAAATTTAAAAAAAATATATTCAGTACCTTTATTAAGATGCCACAAAATATTATGTCCTTGGGATATATCACCAAAAGGGTATAAACACAGTAAATCCGTGAAAATAGTACCTAATTGGGAAGGTGTGTGCATAGCTAAGTTACTTCAGTTGTGTCTGACTCTTTGCGACCCTGTGGACTGTGGTCCACCAGGCTCCTCTGTCCAAGAAATTCTCCAGGCACGAATACTAGAGTGGGTTGCCATTTCTGTCTCCAAATTGGAAAGGTAGGGGAGAAAAAGATCACTTTTCAGTAAATAGCAAGATTTTCTACTGTAAACCTCAAACTCACACCCTGGATCAGTATGCTCAACTCTGTGTAGTTTTAAAAAAGCATGTCCAGGTTCCCAATCTTGATGCACTTAATAGCAAAATCCAAGACTTTCCTCTTCCTGCTCTTCATTTGCCATTTTTAAAAGCCCTTCTTGACTTTGTTATATAACCAAGACTGAGATCTCTGCTCCAGAGGCCACTGCTATAAATGAGTTGTTAGACAGTCAACTTTATAGGGCTGTAGAAGGACAGTGGAGTAACAGAAAAGGTTGGTGCTAGATAAAATGCTCTATGCCTTTGATTGGAAGTGTCAACCTGAAAAATAGTCACAACCTAAAGGCTGAGAGTTATATTTTATTCAGTGGGAAATTTTAGGACTTCAAGCCTAGGAGACAGGTCATCGCAAGTGACCCTGAGAGAACTGCTCCAGGGAGGCGGGAGAGGGCCGGGGAGGAGTCAGGTTATATAGAAGTTTGCAACGAAGGGCAGATAGTCTGAACATCAAAAGTATTTTTGTGAATTAAAGAAAACCAGATACCTCAAGTTAAGGAATTTACCGGTTTTCTATGTATGGGAAAATGCAAGAGTCTGGGCTCACTGAAATCATTCCATTCATGCATCTTACCTAACTGGAGCTAGTATCCTGAGCTTTTCCTCAGTGCTCACCATAGGGAGTGGCTGCAGCCTAACAGTTGCCAGATGGCAGGTATTGTTCTGCTTCCTGGTTGCCCTGGAGAGCTGGAATTGCTGATGTGGAAGTGAGAAATAGATTTAAGGGACTAGATCTGATAGATAGAGTGCCTGATGAACTATGAACTGAGTTTTGTAACATTGTACAGGAGACAGGGATCAAGACCATCCCCATGGAAAAGAAATGAAAAAAGCAAAATGGCTGTTTGGGGAGGCCTTACAAATAGCTGTAAAAAGAAGAAAAGCAAAAAGCAAAGGATAAAAGGAAAGATATACCCATTTGAATGCAGAGTTCAAGGAGAGATAAGAAAGCCTTCCTCAGCGATCAATGCAAAGAAATAGAGGAAAACAACAGAATGGGAAAGACTAGAGACCTCTTCAAGAAATTTAAAGATACCAAGGGACTATTTCATGCAAAGATGGGCTCGATAAAGGACAGAAATGGTAGGGACCTAACAGAAGCAGAAGATATTAAGAAGAGATGGCAAGAATACACAGAAGAACTGTACAAAAAAGATCTTCAAGACCAAGATAATCAAAATTTTTCTGGCTGCTGTGGGAAAAAGCCTAAACCTGGTTAGGAGGTTATAGGAGGTTATAGGAGGCTATAGGAGGCAGGGGTAGAGACAGAAACCAATTAAAGGTTTCTCTATAGTTGATTATAGTAGTCTGGTTTCTGTATGATGGTTGATAGGACTAGAGTAGTAACAGCAAAGAGAACTGGTTAGATTTGAGATATCTTTTGAAGGAAGAACTGTCTGAGTTTGCTCATGGATGCTCATTCATTCATACATTCATTCAAGTTGAGAACTCAGCGTGTCAGGCATTGGTCTAGTCAGGAGCACTGATGGCTTGGGTTAGAGTGGCAGCAGTAGAGGTGGTAAGAAGTTACTGAATTTGAGACATATTTTGCAGGTGTAGCTAAAAGAGGTTGTCGATAGATTAGATGTAAGAGGTTAGACATGGAACAACAGACTGGTTCCAAATAGGAAAAGGAGTGCGTCAAGGCTGTATATTGTCACCCTGCTTATTTAACTTCTATGCTGAGTACATCATGAGAAATGCTGGGCTGGAAGAAGTACAAGCTGGAATCAAGATTGCCAGGGGAAATATCAATCACCTCAGATATGCAGATGACACCACCCTTATGGCAGAAAGTGAAGAGGAACTAAAAAGCCTCTTGATGAAAGTGAAAGTGGAGAGTGAAAAAGTTGGCTTAAAATTCAACTATCCCACGTTGCAAGATCGTAGTGTCCCACATACCATGTTTAGGCATCTTTCATGTCATAGAATCAAACATCAATGGACCAGGGAATTCCTGTATTCAGAGCTAATGGTTTTGTTGTTGCAGTAATCATCTTGCCAGGGGAAATGCCACTCTCCTACTAATTAAACCTCTGGGGTTTCAGAATTAACTCTCATCGCCACTATCAAGATACAGTATAGGTTATTTTAGTCTGGCACTTAAGACTATATCGGATTCCCTGGTGGCTCAGATGGTAAAGCATCTGTCTACAATGCGGGAGACCTGGGTTCAAGCCCTGTGTTGGGAAGATCCCCTGGAGAAGGAAATGGCAATCCACTCCAGTACTATTGCCTGGAAAATCTCATGGACAGAGGAGCATGGTAGGCTACAGTCTATGGGGTTGCAAAGAGTCGGACACGACTGAGTGACTTCACTTCACTTCATCCCACGCTGAAGGTCAGGAACAGCGGCAGTAAGGAGATACCCCTCGTCCAAGGTAAGGAGCAGCAGCTGTGCTTTGCTGGAGCAGCTGTGAAGAGATACCCCACGCCCAAGGTAAGAGAAACCCAAGTAAGATGGTAGGTGTTGCAAGAGGGCATCAGAGGTCAGACACAATGAAACCATACTCACAGAAAACTTGTCAATCTAATCACACTAGAACCACAGCCTTGTCTAACTCAGTGAAACCAAGCCATGCCTGTGGGGCAACCCAAGACCTGCGGGTCATGGTGGAGAGGGCTGACAGAACGTGGTCCACTGGAGAAGGGAATGGCAAGCCACTTCAGTATTCTTGCCTAGAGAACCCCATGAACAGTATGAAAAGGCAAAATGATAGGATACCAAAAGAGGAACTCCCCAGGTCATTAGGTGCCCAATATGCTACTGGAGATCAGTGGAGAAATAAGTCCAGAAAGAATGAAGGGATGGAGCCAAAACAAAAACAATACCCAGTTGTGGATGTGACTGGTGATAGGAGCAAGGTCCAATGCTGTAAAGAGCAATATTGCATAGGAACCTGGAATGTCAGGTCCATGAATCAAGGCAAATTGGAAGTGGTCAAACAAGAGATGACAAGGGTGAACGTTGACATTCTAGGAATGAGCGAACTAAAAATAAATTTATGTTTCTCGTGTTTGTAACTTTAAATGTTGTGTGCAAACCCCCATCTATGTTTATCAATTCTAAACAGTATCTCTTGATTCCCTACATTAAAGGTGAAGATATTAATATTCCCACTCTTTCCTCTTCTCTATCACTCCATTTTCCATAGTTTGCTAGTTGTACCCTTACTCTTATGTTTTCAAGGTTAATGATAATTGCATGCTGTTCTAGAACACAAAGTTTAAATTTAAATATTAATTTTAAAAATTCAAAATCAATAAAAAGTTACAAATAAGTGATTTCAAAATATCGCTTTCTAGATTTAAATTCAGTGCAATCCTACTCAAAGTCCCAAAGATTGATAGCTGATTAAAATTTATGTGTTAATGCAGAAGATTTAAACTGAGTCCTTTATTAAAAGGAGAGCAAAGTTTCAGGGTGTAGACCGCTTGATTTAAACACGCTAAAGCTGCAGTAATGAAGACAGTGGTTTTAGGATAGACAATGTCGTGTTACTTATCTTATCTCTCAAGTCCTTATCCGGGACAAGACACAAGAAAGACACTATCCATCAACACCGGCGCAAGAGGGGACTTGGAGAAGCTCAGGAAAAACAGTTTTTTATACTCATATATCTAGAAACAGGAGCATGAATTGCCACACAGCATCATATGGGGGGAACCTCAGAGTGGTCAGGAGGCAGAAAGGAGAAGAGAGGGGAAATTAGAGGCTAGAGCCTTTGGTAAGGTTTCTGCAGGAAAGGCTAGGAAGGGTAAGATAAACAGTTTCAGACAGGCTAATTTGAATAATTCCAGGGAGATTTGAGCTATAGGAGTGGTCGCTAGTTGCCCTATCTGACTGTGAATTTTAAAGCAGATGGTAAGAGAGGGGAAATTAGAGGCTAGAGCCTTTGGTAAGGTTTCCGCAGGAAAGGCTAGGAAGGGTAAGATAAACAGTTTCAGACTGGCTAATTTGAATAATTCCAGGGAGATTTGAGCTATAGCAGTGGTCGCTAGTTGCCCTATCTGACTGTGAATTTTAAAGCAGATGGGGGAGGTCGGTCTCTGATTGGTTAGTTTGCATATCAAAGGCATGCTCCCTGCTGAGCCTTTTGCCTACTATTTCTAGGTGGTACTAGTGGTAAAGAACCCACCTGCCAATGCAGGAGACAAAAGAGATGTGGGTTCGATCCCTGGATCAGGAAGATCCCCTGGAGGTGGGCATGGCAACCCACTTCAGTATTCTTGCCTGGCAAATCCCATGGACAGAGGAACCTGGTGGGCTATAGTCCATAGCATCACACAGAGTTGGACATGACTGAGGTGACTTAGCACGCATGCACAAGAATTGGCTAGCTCTGGGATGGGTAACCTCTCTCCAGCCAGAAAGGTTTTTAAGATGTCAAAACATCATAATATATAGAAAAATTAAAAAAACATAAATGCAATCCCACACATGTATAGCCAGTTTATTTTCTGCAGGGGTGCCAAGGTAATTCAGTGTTGAAAGGATAGTCTTCTGTGTGTGTGTGTGTGTCTGATTTAAGTTTTTTAATCCTAATATTGAAAACAAGCTGAAATAAATGAATTCAAGCATTCATCAAAATGAAAACATATCACATAAAGAATTAATCAGGAAGGATGATCTTCAACAAATAGTGATAGATATGCATATGGAAAAGAATTGATATATATACAGCACCCCCTCCCCCACCAAAGTCTCATAACAGTTTACAGGCTTAAATGTAAAAGCCAAAGGTATAAAACTTATAGAAGAAAACTTAGGAGAAAATCTTTGAATTTTCTAGGTCAAGTTTCTCAGGCTGGACACAGAAAGCACTAACTATATAAGACATACGGATAAAGTGGACTAGAGCAAAGTTGAAAATGAAAAGGCAAGCCACAAGCTGGGGGAAATGTTTGTAATTCATATATATCCGACCAAAGAGTTGTATCTAATTTTTAAACAGCGCTTGCAATTCAATAGTAAGATAATCCAGAAAAGTGGACCAAAGATTTGAATAGACACTTCAGTGAGATATACAGAAAAAAGGCTTAATATCATTAGTCATCAGAGAAATGAAAATGAAAAGCACAATGAGATACCATAATATACCCAGTAGAATGGCTAAAATGGTAAAGACCGACAATACCAAATGCTAATAAGGAAGTGGAAAAACTGGAACCTCATAGTCTGCTGGTGGGAATGTGAGATGTTATAACTGCTTTGGAAAACTGCTTTCTAAAAGTGTTAAATGTATACTTACCAACTAACCTAGCATTCAACTCCTAGGTAGGTGTGTGTGTATTTGTATTTGCATGTGTGCATGTGTATACACATAGATACACACGTAATTTACTATTTCTCAGCCATAAACAACAGCTGGTGATGCATGCAGCAACATGACTGAATCTCAGAAACATTTTACAGAGGCAATGAAGCCAGATGGAGAGTAGTAGTGTGTTCTGGAACAGACACAAATAGTCTGTAATAATGGAGACCATATCTTTGGGTGTTCCGGATGGAGGGCTTGAATGTGAAGGCCCACAAAGGAACTTTTGGGAGTAATAACATTCTATATCTTAATTTTGGTGTTATTCACATCAAACTCTTAAGTGGGCACATTTTATTATAATATAATTATATTTTAAATGGATTCTTTAAAAAATATTTTTGCTCACTCCACAACTATTAAGCATGCATAGATCTTATTTCTTCCTCTCTAATAAAGTGATCACAACCTTACGCCACTCAAAGAATGAGACTGCTGTTTGAGGAAAACCTTATAAGGGGGTAGGCAAGGGAAGGAAGGAAGGAAGAAGGGAAGGAAGACCAAGCAGAAAGTAAAAGCAGTGATCTGGATCAGAGATAATTTTAGCATTGCATTCAACTCTACAACTTACTCAAAATCATGCCAGTAGTAAGGAGATGTTTTGGGACTCTCTTGTATAGAGACTTCTGGTTAATACTTTCTTTTTTAGTCACTTCTTAATCCCATTCTCTGCTCCATACATCGTCTTCAATTCCGGATTTTTGTTTGAGTTCTACTTGGCAGGAGTTGAAGATTTTGAAGGTAACTAACTCAAAAACATACCAGCCACTTTGAGGCTGCCTCATTTGTCCTGTTTCTTTAGCCTGTCCTCTTATCCTCACTTTCTGACTTACGGAAAAGAGGCTAAACCCTTCATCCACTGAAGGCCCTTCTGGTTTACTTTGGGGGTTAAAAACTTGATAGATTACTTGTGTTGGGGAGATAAAATGCATGTGCCCATCTGCCATGTTCCACTAGAACTCAGCATTGACGTTTCAATTAATCTAGCATGGAGATTTCTTTCAAGGAAAATTGGAAGTGTGTAGAGAATTATAAGCACTGCAGATGGTGACTGCAGCCATGAAATTAGAAGACGGTTACTCCTTGGAAGAAAAGTTATGACCAACCTAGATAGCATTTTCAAAAGCAGAGACATTACTTTGCCAACAAAGGTCTGTCTAGTCAAGGCTATGGTTTTTCCAGTAGTCATGTATGGATGTGAGAGTTGGACTGTGAAGAAAGCTGAGTGCTGAAGAATTGATGCTTTTGAACTGTGGTGTTGGAGAAAACTCTTGAGAGTCCCTTGGACTGCAAGGAGATCCAACCAGTCCATTCTGAAGGAGATCAGCCCTGGGATTTCTTTGGAGGGAATGATGCTGAAGCTGAAACTCCAGTACTTTGGCCACCTCATGCGAAGAGTTGATTCATTGGAAAAGACTGATGCTGGGAGGGATTGGGGGCAGGAGGAGAAGGGGACAACAGAGGATGGCATCACTGACTCGATGGACATGAGTCTGAGTGAACTCCGGGAGTTGGTGATGGACAGGGAGGTCTGGCGTGCTGCGATTCATGGGGTCTCAAAGAGTTGGCTGAACTGAACTGAACTGAAAATGTATCAATTGCATCATTCCATCTTGATATGACCTCTCAGTAGGTCAGAGGTTGGCAAACTTTTTTGGTGGCGGGCCAGATAATAAGTATTTTTTATTTTTTATCAATGATAAAAGATCTATGATTCTATAATATCCATTCCTAAAATGGGTTCTATCCATTCCTATCCAAATATGTGAATTATGTCAAAAAGGCATGAAACCTCCTTGTGCATGCTTTTTGGATTGTAAGATTTCTGTCACAGCTCTTCAAGCACCCAAGAATTGATGCTTTTGAAGTGTGGTGTTGGAGAAGACTCTCGAGAGTCCCTTGGACTGCAAGGAGATCCAACCAGTCCATTCTGAAGGAGATCAGCCCTGGGATTTCTTTGGAAGGAATGATGCTAAAGCTGAAACTCCAGTACTTTGGCCACCTCATGAGAAGAATTGACTCACTGGAAAAGACTGATGCTGGGAGGGATTGGGGGCAGGAGGAGAAGGGGACGACCTAGGATGAGATGGCTGGATGGCATCACGGACTCGATGGACGTGAGTCTGAGTGAACTCCGGGAGATGGTGATGAACAGGGAGGCCTGGCGTGCTGCGATTCATGGGGTCGCAAAGAGTCGGACACGACTGAGCGACTTAGCTGAACTGAACTGATGACACCCTGGCTTATTGATATGGCAGGAAATACTCCATTTCTCAGAGGGGTGGATAAATTGAAGTAGAATTGTTGCACGGCTAAAAGGGCATAAAAACATGCAAGGGAAGACATACCTTAGCCTTCTCTTAGAGTGTCTCTGTAGCACCTCAGGCAATTTAGAAAAGTAGGCACTCATTCAAGTTCATCATAAGAAACAAGTTTCAGGGAGCAAGATATAATAAATCCAAAATAGGGTATCAATTTATAATTCAGAATTCAAGAAGTCTAACACTACTATTTTGTCCTTGAAATATGGCCAGAGTGAAGTGAATATTGAGCTATCCTAAGGCAAAATACCATTTTCAAAGATTTAGCGTGAAAAAAAATCTATAAAATATATCAGTAACTTTATATTGACTGCATCTTGACATGATATTTGGAATATACTGAAGTCATATTTATTAAAATTGCTTCTTTTATAACGGTGACACTAGAAACCTTAAAATTACATTACGCTGTTCACCTTCGTAAGACGCCGCTGTTGATTAACACTAACCTGGGAAAGATTCACTGAGGAGATTCTAACCGGGGCGGAGGGAAAGGGGAGCAAGGGAGTGGGGGATGACAGTCACAGCCCGAGATGAAAGAAAGTAATAAGATTTGTTTTTAACAAATTATTTAAAAATAAATCCCTTTAAAATATACCCACTGTGTGGTCCCACCCGGACAATACTGTGAGAAGAACGTCTTGGAGGAAGAAAAGCCCCCAAAGAACTGGAGTTCATCACTGAAGGCTCCTGATGGGACCAACCGGGCTGGTATTGGAAGGAGAGCCGGCAGGGCGTGGGGCCGGGCGTGGGGCCGGGCGTGGGAGGGCCCCGCCCGGGAAGGAGGAGCTTCCCCGGGTGGTGCAGGGAAGGCCCAGGAGCCACGCGGCTCAGGAAACCACCCCCGCGGCGGGATAGGAGGACACCTCACTGGCCCCTCCTGCGATGACTCTCTCCCTGGGCCCTATAAAGAGGGAAATCGCATCTTCAACCATGCCCTCCGGGCCCATGCCTACGCTACACCTCCAAAGCCGCCCCCACTGGGAACTGAAAGACCCCACCCAGGTGGGCCCCAAGGATGCCCAGGACCGCAGACCACCAGGTGTGCGCTTGGAGTGCACGCGCCTGCGCGAGATCCCCCTCCAGAAGGCTCCCAGTTTCAGCCCTCTGCGGCCTTGCTTTCGCCCCGCCTCCACCTGGCTACCTCACAAAGACTGACGTGTAAAGCGAACAATCACAGTCCCTCTCCTCGTGAGCCAGTAGGGAACGGGGGAGGGCGGGGGGGGGAGGGCAGAGGACGGACGGAGAAGGCTTTGAGGGGCGGGCTCGTCCCGGTCACCCAATCAGAAAGCTCTGGGGAGGAGTGGGGCGGGGCCCAAGAAGCGGGTGGGTGGGGTGGGGCTAGGGACAGGAGTTAGAAGGCCGCGGGGAGGAGAGGGCGGGCTCCCGGAGATTAAAAGCGGCCAATCAGAGCGCGCCGGCTTCCATAGGAGAGCGGCGTGGGGCGTCGCCGCCGCCGCCGCCGCCGCGCGCGCCGGGGGCTGGTTGAGGCCATGAGACAAAAGAATCCCTGAGAGGGGAGCCGCGGCCGAACCTCCGTCAGCCCGCCCCGCTGCCGTCCCCACCCACCCACCTAGTTACCTGCCTCTGCCTCCTTCCCTTGCCCCTCCACCCCGCCCTCTCCGCTCTCCGGGCGGCCCTGGCGCTGCTCGGCCCGGGTCGCTCGGCCCCGCCGCCTCCCCTGAGGAAAAGTGTGTGCGCGCTGAGCAGGGCCGGGGCCCTGGCCGCCATGGGGCTCGCCGCCCGCCGCGCCTGACGCGGCCGCCGCCGCCGCCGCCGCCATTGACAGCGCGCCGCCGCGATGCCGAGCGGCAGCTCCGCGGCCCTGGCCCTGGCGGCGGCTCCGGCCCCGCTGCCGCAGCCGCCCCCGCCGCCGCCGCCGCTGCCTCCGCCGCCGCCGCCCCCCGCGGGCGGCCCGGAGCTCGAGGGGGACGGGCTCCTGCTGAGGGAACGCCTGGCCGCGCTGGGCCTCGACGACCCCAGCCCGGCGGAACCCGGCGCCCCGGCGATCCGGGCCGCGGCGGCGCAGGGCCCGGCCCGGCGGGCGGCGGGGCCATCACCCGAGGAGCGGGCGCCGCCCGGCCGAGCCGGGGTCTCGGAGGCGGCCGAGCTGGAGCTGGAGGAGGAGGACGACGACGAGGAGGAGGAGGAGGGGGAGGACGCGGAGCTGGACGGAGAGCTGCTGGAGGAGGAGGAGCTGGAGGAGGCAGAGGAGGAGGGCCGGCCGTCCCTGCTGCTGCTGTCGCCGCCCGCGGCCGCCGCCTCCCAGACCCAGCCGATCCCGGGCGGGTCCCTGGGGTCGGTGCTGCTGCCCGCTGCCGGCTTCGATGCCCGGGAGGCGGCGGCGGCGGCGGCGGCGGCGGGGGTGCTCTACGGAGGGGACGATGCCCAGGGCATGATGGCGGCGATGCTGTCCCACGCCTACGGCCCCGGCGGCTGCGGGGCGGCGGCGGCGGCGGCGGCCGCCCTGAACGGAGAGCAGGCGGCCCTGCTCCGGCGGAAGAGCGTTAACACCACCGAGTGCGTCCCGGTGCCCAGCTCCGAGCATGTCGCCGAGATTGTCGGTCGCCAGGGTGAGTGCGAGTGGGGGGCTGGGGGGGGTGTCCAGCCGGGCTGGGCCCCGGGCGTGGGTGGGGAGATGAAAGAAAGGAGCTTGGGGCTGGAAAGGCGAACCTGGCGAGGCCCCTAGGTCCACCGGGAAGGGCTGTGGGAGGAACCCGAGGGGCTGCCAGACGAGAAGATGGGTCACCTTGCGAACCCCGCCGCCCCCAGCGGTGTCCCTCTCCTCCTGCACGATACAAGGCGATAAGTTTCTCGAGGCCCCCAGCCCGGCGGTGTCCCCTTGACTCGGGCTGTATTCCTGGAACACCCCGGCTGGCGTGGCACCAGAAACAACCTGAGGTGGTAAAAGGTCGGGTCGGTTGTGGATTCGGTGTCGTGCACGAAAAGCTTCGAGATCGCAAGTTTGCGCAGCCGACTACTGTCTTTATAAAAAGCCCTCAGCCTGCCTTACGACGGCTTTCTGGGAAGAAGAAATTGACAGAAATGGAGGCTTGGAGCGGGGGGAAGCTCCTTCGCGAGGAAAGAGGGGATGTTCAAGTGGTCGTTCTTACCGCCACCCCCCCTCCACCCCTTCGCTGTTCAGAAACTTAGCTTCTTAGCTAACTCTGTTGATCGATCTTACGGTATTCCGATACATTTTAACTCTCGAAAAGACAGTGGCTACCTTTTAGAACGCTTTAGGGTACCCGATGAAGGAAAATTGGACAGTAAAGTAATTGAGTTAAGGAACTTTCTGCGTTTACACAGTTTTTAGTAGATTCTCCTCACTTGCCAGCACACCAGTACTGCAGACAGACTCCTCCCACATTGTTCAGACAAAGGACCTATGTCTCAGATTCCAGGAGTAGATTTGTGAAGGTGGGGGAAGGGGATGCCCAGAGTACCTCTCTATCCGACATTTTTAGGGAAGGTCCTGTGCTCTTTAGTGTTAGCTTCCCCCCCTCCCCCTTTATTAAAGGAGTGAATATTCTCTGCAGCTGACTTATTACGATATGATTGAACCTGGTTGATGCATGTCTCCCTACTGTTAGATTGAGAGCATTGTTGGGGTCAAATAAAAAGAAATGATGGCGCTGCTGCTTAAATGATCTCATCTTTCCCAAGTGGTCTAAAGTACACATAAATAAGGTCTGTCGAAATGGTGGTTTCAAATATCAGAGTTGGCTCATTTCTTACCTCTAGGATTTTAATATGAAAAATCCATCCATCTGAAATCTGGATGGAGGATCCTATTTCAGACTGCCTGGTACTTAAAGACAGTGTTCAAAGCTGATGCCATTCCCTTAAGAGTTTATTCCCATAGTTTGGTGAATAAATTTTGCCTTCCTTTTTTGTTTGGTTGGTTTGCTTTTGTTTTGTTTTTGCAGTACTGAAGATGCTAGTCAGGAGAGAACTGTTTCACCTCACATAGGATAAAATTATCTCAAATTATAGATCCAGAATGAGTTGGTTATTCCATTAACAGCATCCGGGAATTGCTATATATCAAGCTTACATTCTGCCAGGCATTTGAGTTTATGACAGTTGGGAATGTGAGGTTAGTTCCAACTAGCTTGCTGCCCTTAAGAAGCCAACAGTCTAATATAAACAGCGGAGTGGCATTAATCTAATCTGTAATTAATGTCATTAAGTATAGTATGTGACAGAGTCGTACATGTATCAGCTGTGGGGGGCCTTGGAGAATGGATAGGACTTTAACAAATGGAAGGTGGAAGAAAGACTGAGGGACACAGCGAGGAGAGGTGGAGAAATAATCTCTAGGTACGGTTGGAAAGTTGTGAGGGGGACTGTTTGTTTTGATACTTAGAGTCTGATACTTAGCAGAGTGGGGAAAAGGCGATGGCAAGGTGTGTTGAGGCGCTTCCAGGCTGGGATTTCCTCAGCACAGGTTGCTTCAGTTTTCTTATGGTGACAGTTCAGGATAACAAAGGAAAAGAACGCTTAGAGGCCAGTTTTACTAAGGGACGAGATACTGATAGCTTTTGTTTAGTTTAATACGAATTTTTGTCTTCTGTATTATACCCTATAAAGCATGGTAAATGGCACTTAATTAGGCAGGCTGTTACCTTTTTACCACTCTGTTATTTAAAAGTAAACTGAATTCCAGGTTTTTATCTTGCACCAAATTATAGCAATGAAATAAAGTCTTTCGTTTTTCCTCTTAGGGCAGAGCTTATTAGTTAATAAGGAAATGTGAATCTGTTTATGTCTTAGGACATAGAGACAAGTTGCTGACTGTTTCTTTTGCACTTAATATTTTCCCAGAGTTGACAGTACTGTTAAAAGTATGTCATCATTCTCAAGATTATCTTAAGAGCAAAAAGTTTTACCCTTTTCCTGTTCCGACCCATTCAACTAGTGGATCATTGACCCCTTTGCCACCCCCACCCTCAGCAGCACCATTATAAAACCTGTAAAGTTATTTTCCCACTCACACAGAGAACCAGGCAACTTCTAATGTTTGCATCCTTTTACAGTGTGATAATTTCCCCTTTCCCTAAGCCAATAAACAAGGCAAATCATTTAATTTACTTCTTGCTTTGGAACAAAATTTTCTTCCTTAAGAATTATCCCTTCCTGCCATTTTTATTCATTACCTGAAGTCATAATTTTCTGTTTGACATCTCTTAATTGGTTTTGGAAATAATTATGTCACAGATGGAGACATCTGTGACTTCAGCTCTGAAGCAGAGAGTAGGACAAATGGAATTCTGAGTCATATAGACTACCAACTCATGTAGATGGCCTCTAGTTCCAGTGTCTTTCAGAAAAATAAACTACTGCTTTTGATAGCCATGAAAGTTGGCAGTGTTGACCTCATATTTATACTCCCCAGCAGCATATGGTCATTTGCAAATGTTAAATTGGTCCCCCTTTTTAAGTTTGCATCTCATTTTGAAACCAACAGTACTGGAAAATAAAGCTAGGAACTAAAGAGGCTTGTTGATAATCAAAGAAGTTCTGGAATGTAGACATCAAAAGTAAACCTGACAACAGATTTAAGACCTAACTTTTAAAAAATGTAGGACCTGCAAGATACAGTGGTTAACAGGACGTTTAATTTAAATCAGTGGACTTTGCTCCAATTTGTATAGTCATTGAGAAGCAGTTAGACTGAAAAATGAATTAAGGTACAACCCTACTTAACGATGGTATAAATAAATATTGACTATCATAAGTTCAGTTGTTTTAAAGACTTGTAAAGGTTTTATAGTACAGTTTAAGATTAATGTACATCTTTATTTTCGTGAGTGATTTCCTTGATGGTATATGTGTGTTCTCTAACTTAGTTGAGAAAAGCTATTTCTGGCTCTGCGTGTGTGTGTCTGTGTGCGCGCGGGCGCACCTGTCCATGGTATTTTTCAGGCAGGAATACTGGAGTAGGTTGCCATTCCCTATACCAGAGGATCTTCCTGACCCAGGGATGGAACCCGCCTTGCAGGCAGATTCTTTGTTGCTGAACCATTGGGGAAGCCTCTTTTTTTTGTTGTACACTCTGTCAAAAAATATTTAAGCTAATAATCTCAATATGTGAATATTTATGAATAATACATATGCTGATATACTATACATTTTTAAAACATGTAAACAGTTTAAAAGGATGAATTAAAGATGAAATTGGAGTGCTTTGATTTTTTTTCCTGCACTCCAATGACTTTGCTTGTACCCTGTTTTGGCTATTACTGAGCTAGACCTCCTTATAAATTTTTTTTCTTAATTGAGCTACTCTGTTTCCACTGATCCCCAGTGATTGTGTATATTGCCACTTTTTAAAACAGACAATATGACACATTGTTTTAGGTTGTCTTAAATACATCCTTGGGAAAATTTTCCCCAGTTTCCTAGGGTGGAACAAATTTTCAGGTTCTAAAAAGAGAAAGTTTGATATTATACATAAATTCCCTGTTTAAGAAGAAATATCTATTTCATGAGGAGAAATAGTTTCCAAATAATACTAAAGCACAGTGTCTTTTTCTTTTGAGGGGGAGGGTTGTTGGCATTCCCTCTTCCAGGTACTATATTATCTGCCATTTAACTGTGGTAGGTGGTTATCCCCATTTTACAGACATAGAAACTGAGGGGCTAATAGATACCTTGCTCAGATAGTGGAACTTGGGGTTAAACCAGTTGTTTGATAATGAGGATAAAGTTCTCAATTCTGCATTGCTGTCTCAGTAAGCATCTTGCTCAGGAAGAATATCTTGGGTCAATTTCAGTCCTAAACGTGATTTTCTAATATGCATAGCTTAAAATATCATCACTGTCCAAATTAATTTACTTAATAAAATTTTGGTGTCCAGAAGGCACAAGCATCGTTCTAACATTCTACTTCTATTATGTCTAACTAGAAATTCGCTATCATTTATAATTCAGAAAGTTAATTTGTATATATATACATGCTAGCTTTAAAAATTAAACATTGTCATTTTTTTAGACTTTAAGATCCAAATTATAGTTTATATTAGCTCTGGAACCTTAATTGTTTTGCAGATGGGTGGGGAATCCACTGCCTTTTCTTCCTGCCTTATTCAGCTAATGGACTATTTTGATTCACTATGGAGGAAATGGAAAATAAAGTGGTAATTCAAGGATGTGTTTTCTGCCCCCTGGTAGAAATGCCAGTGACCTAAAACTGATGCAGGGAGTCAAGTATTTGAGACCTATAGAGATTTGCTCGAGGAATATCTCCAGCCATGTCTATGGGCTGGAATTCTAGACAGTTCTTACATCTTATATTTTCAAAGAAAGGTGGAATTTAGTTATAAGATCATGCTTAATATTTTGTGGATCTGGTTTTGAATTAATATTTGCACAGATGGAAGAATTTGTTGCTTGTGTCTTAAACTGAAGACAAAAATTAGTTTAGAATATATGTTTTACTATAAAAATATATGTTGAAAGCTGTCCCAAGTTGCCCTTAGCAGTCCTTGTTCAGCTGTGATATGTTGGAAAGAGATAGCAATCAGAAGTTAAACTTCCTAAATTCTGATTACTCTGTACCAGTAAGTCACTTTGTGGCCTTGGACAAATCACTCCCTAGGATTCAGATTCCTCTTCTTCAGCTGGGTATAGGTGTATCTACAGTACCTCTAGGGACTGTGAATTGTACACAAATAAATTGACATATATGAAACTAAATGATAAGCACATACTACTGTTGTTAAGTTAAATCTGAAATTATTTGTTTCGTTCACCTTTTCTCTGCTTTAGCAGACAGTTTCACACACATTACTTCTAATGTGACAGAACTGAAAGGAACTGATATCCAAATGCCTGTTAGACACATGGCACTTCTATCCAGATAGGCATAAATGATGCTGTAATAACAAAGAACCCCAACATCTCAGTATTAAAATAACCAGTGATTTATTTCTTTTTCACAGGGGCTCTGCTCATTTTGGTCATTCAGGGTCTTAGACCAACAAAGCAGCCACCATTTCAAGTGTGGCTGGTCTTCCTCTCTTTGCCTGAAGGATGAGACGGTGGTGTAGCACACACCAGTCTTTAAATGTTAGACCTGAAGTAGCGTGGTGATCACATCCACTCATGTATCATTAATCAGAACAAGTTATCTGGCCACTCCTAACTTCAAGTGGGTGAGAAATTGCATTACAATCATGTGCCCACAGGAGAGAGCCAGAATGTTCATGAACAGCCATGATGACTATCACAAAGTCTATGGGATTGTGGCCGAATTTTTTTAGTGTAATTTATGCCTTAATAGCATTTGTAATTTCAACTTAAAATGAAAAAAAAGAGATAAAAATGTTCATAAGATACTAAATAGGAAAGTGTGTTTGCAGTTTAAAACTAAAGTGGTATCATGCAATAAAATAAGACTAGGCCTTAAAATAATAAAGAAAATTATTTAATGAACTGCAGATATAGTTGAAGATAAGCATAAAGCTTCATCTTAAACACAGAGAAGAGTGGAGAGGGAATAGTTGCAAACTTCTAGAAGGTTACCAGTGCAAAATGTTTGCCCTTGGGGCTGACCTCCTTTCTATACCACTGTCCCCTCGCCTTTGGCTTATCTTCTACCTTTCTACCAGTACCTGCAGTAAGGACATTGAACTTGGAGTTAAACTTGTTTAGAGACATGGTTTTACCATTTGTTGCCTGTGACTATGGACAAATCACTTAAGCTCACTGAGTCTCAGTTTCCTCTTGGGGGAAAAACTTGTTCCATCCAGTCTATAGTTTGAAAGAGAATCATTTACACGTGAATCTGATTCCATTATATAGTTCCCAAACAGAAGTAATTCTGAGTTTCTATTAACATCCTCTAATGGACATGAACATAATTTTGAAATCCCC
The DNA here is from genome assembly GCA_006410635.1 of Cephalophus harveyi. Lineage (NCBI taxonomy): Eukaryota > Metazoa > Chordata > Mammalia > Artiodactyla > Bovidae > Cephalophus > Cephalophus harveyi. The sequence goes on along the minus strand of SJYT01079346.1, from coordinate 658,968 downwards.
AGTTAGGAAAATTGTTCTCTCTCTCATCTCTAATTGACACCCACTTCTAGGTGTCACAGGTTTAGTGAAAGGCCAAATGGGAGCCCTTTTTTGTTGCATGTGGATCCTCTTGTCTAAGTGAAAAAGGAGAGGGGAGGGATTTTAAATTTAGTTTAACCTCTGTTTTTAAAAATACCTCATATATTTTGGGAATTCTCCACTTGTAAGAATCAACTGGGTAAAGAAGGCAAGTTGAGAAACTGGCGTGTTTACAGAATTGGGGCATTTCGGAGTCATTAGTTTATAACTTTGGGCAATTCTTGGCTTCAGTTTTCTCCACAAATAAAGTGACATTGGACTAGATTATCTCTTGTAACCCTTGTATTATCTTTGCCCAAGAAGAGTTCCTAAAATCATGTAAAAGTAAACCAGATTTAAAATTACCAATTAGATTGACTTCAACATATCTCCTCCCAGTTTTATAAAATTAATATCTTAAACATATTTTTCATAATCTAAATATAAGTTTTATCTTTAGGATTTAAGGATTTTTTAATGTTTTTAACTTCCTAGAGAAAATCGACTCATTTGAGTTTTTCTTTAAAAATAATAACATTTAAATGTGTCAAGTAGTATGTCATCTCATTTGATCCATTCTTATTGCAACCATACAGATAAGGAAACAGGTCTGTGGAGACGTAAGTAACTTACCCAGGTTCTCAAGCTATTAGAATTAGAGACGTCAATGCTCTCAACTCTGTAAGCGGTAAACAAGCAGACAAAGCAGCGAGGATATAAAGGACTTGAACACCGCCACCAGCCAGTGGTATAAGAAAAGAAAATGATAGATCAATATCTGTACATGAACACGTATAGACAACAAATCCTTTTGATGCTTGAAGTTGGATACAGGTCAGTGAAGGCAGAACTGAATCTCAGTCATCTTAATCTCGGTTAAATTACCTGAAATGTAGCAGATACTTGCTGTTTATTTTTTTGAACTGAACTATTGGACTAGAGACTTGCCATTTTAGTATTTATCATTATAGTTTTCATATTGTGAGGTTTTCTTCCCTCTTGCCTTTATCTCTAACCCTTTACCTGAGGAGTCAGTCAACCAAAAGTTGTTTGGATCTGTTTGTTCTAGATGCTACTTGATTTAGGGTATTATATGTCTGTATGAATACTGGTAATAAGCAAAACTAAAAAGTCACATAAATGAAACTGTTTGAAGTGTTGACGAAGTGATGTCTAGTGTGAAACCGTATTCTTAACAGAAAATTTAAGCAATTTTTGACTGGAGCTGCAAGAAGGACCCTTGAGCAGGGAAAGGAAAGCTATTTCTGTATTGTACATTTAAGAATCTATTATATTGTTAATCTAAACAGTTTATTTAAATGTTGAATTAAGTTGTGTGTGTAAGAAACACTCTTACTGGGTTTATCTGATATTCACCAGTCTTTGAAGCTAATAATACTGAAAAATTGAGTCTCTATAAAATTGTAGGAGCTTTTGAATAGTCTGTCGAGATTATTCCAAGAGGAAAGGGTCTTACTTATATGTACAATCATTAAAGAATATGATCCCCCCTCATTAATTCTAATATATCATGAAATATACATATAAAATAATGTGTTTCTCTAATGCTTTTAGAGAAAAATAGTATGGAGTAGTGAGAGGAGTGTGGAGACAACTTGTGTTTGAGGTCGGGCTTTCCAGCTGGGAGATCTTTCCAACCTCTTTCAGTTTGTTTCCCATCCTTCCTAAAGCTATCAAGCTAGTCATCACTCTGTTACAGTGATTAAATGAAAATATAGGAGAGTTTTGAAAGCTGAAAAATGCACTACACGTTTATTATTTCAAAGGCAAGCCTGTTGGCTCAGTTTACTTAGGAAATACTTGAACTGGTGGGGGTGGAGTGGGGAGAGGGGCTAGAGAGCCTAAAAAGCTCTCCTTTACTGAGCACCTACTTGAATAACGGGCACTGCAATGAGTATTTTTAATACGTCATTTCATTTAATCTTTGCAACAACCAAGTGAGAGAAGTAACTTTCATTATAGTTTCTGGGCTTCCCAGGTGACACTCAGGTGGGCTTCAGGGCAGGTGGTAAAGAAAACCCACTTGCCAGTGCAGGAAAGCATTTAAGAGACATAGATTCAATCCTTAGGTCAGAAACATCCCCTGGAGGAGGGCAGGGCAACCCACTCCAGTACTCTTGCTTGGGACATCCCTTGGACAGAGGGGCCTGGCCTGCTATGGTACATAGGATCGCCAAGAATCAGACATGACTGAAGCAACTTAGCACACACCCAAGAAAGAGAGAGACAGGTTTAGTGGCCTAAAAGTTCACAAAGGTGGCTGGTGAGTGATGGTCTATTCAAAGCCTTGTGCTTCCAGCTGTTACTCAACCTACTTTTCTTGAGGACAGCAAGGCTAGATGTGTATACATGTGAGATTGTCCCACGTGCTTTATAGCTTTCAGAAATAAGTGATTTTGTATGTCCCAGGAGAAGAGGGACTTGGTCAAAAATAAAAGCATTGGAAAGGACCTAGAGGTTGAATGACCTAACATTAAAACCACAAGCAAACTGGTGGTAGATTAGAGCCCAGTCAAGCAGATAATCAGTTTTTTGATCCTTACATTTCCTTTTAAACTAAACCTTGGAATAGTATTAGTAAGCTGTAGCTGTGATAGTCATATCTATATTTTGTATTACTGTTGAGTTCTTAGAGCCTTCAACACACAGTCTCATCTTTTCCAAATGACTGTGTTTGTTACTCAGAAGATACACGGTGAGGGGGCAGTGCTAGGAGGATTTTCCAGGTTATTTAGGGAAATATCTGAGTAGAGACAGGAGGAACCAGGCACGTTTAGGGGATGATAAAGTCTGGGAGAAGGTAGGTGATGGCCACTTAATTAGGAGAAGGATGGGGACAGGGAGGTGGTATGGGGAGGTAATTTTTAATATCAAGCCCAGCATTCTAATTTTCTTGAAGGTAAAAAGAACTATTTCATTCTCCCCTCCCTATTTTTATTAAAGCCAGGTATGTTTCTGTATGTGCGTGTACATTGATTTCCCTTTTAAAATAAAACCTCTTGGAGAGAATTTCTGAAGAAAGATATACCTGAGGATGACCCATAGTGAAAATATACAGACCTTAGTTTTGGTGTGTTTATAAGGGTTTTAGCTTTCTTAAATCATATTTGTAGCTAATTTATGAATGAGTGGAAAATAAAGTGAATTTTATTTCTGGAAAACCCTCTTAAAAATCAGCAACACTTCACATAGCATTTGGGGTTCCTTTCTTTAAAAAACAAAACAAGTTCTTTGCACTTACCAGATAGAATTTAAACTCACCTGCCTTTGTTAAACTAAATCATCCCCCATCTGACTTGTCCCCTAGCATTCTGCCCTCCAGTTGCTTAAAGCTCCCATAGCACTGAGCCAGGTGTGGCATCCAGGCTGCCATCTTGGGCTCTTGATTCCTGCTTTGGCACTTCCAGTTCTCTTGACTGTCCTTTCCACCTGGCAGAACTACTTTCTTCAAACCTAAGTTCAAATGCATTTGGAGCCTTCTTTCACCTTCTGTAAGCAGTAAAGCCCTGGCCTGCTCTGTGCTCCCACTGCTTTGTATGCCTGTTTTCATTAAAGCAGTTACCTTATATCAGTGTTGTTTTCATGACTGTTTCCTTTCTACACTGTCAGCTCCTGGAGAGCAGAAATTATTGTAGTTTCTGTATATCACCCGGAATTAGCCACCTGCACCTTTATAGAGAACTTGGTACTTGAACTGGTAAGTTGAAGCATCAGGCTGGTGGATGTTCTGGGCCGATGGAGGAGTGGTTTAGCTAGGAACACTTAGTCACATCCCACAGGACAAGTGGAGATGAGGTTCACTTGTCCATTTCTTAGCAAATCACTCATCTCTCAACATAAACGCCCTGTCTTCACCATCACCCTGGCCTATATATTTCTTTCCGACCTATTTTGATTTTTATCAGTGGTTTATCCCTTCACCCTACTTCAGTGCCTGTGATCCCCAAACTTTTCTTGTACTGTATCTCGCTACTGCTCTGGACAGTGGGTCACTATTCTTGGGTTAGGGTTTAAGATTTTTCTGAATCCAATACTTTGCTTTGCTCAAAAGCCAGGGGCCTGGAAGAATGGAGAAATAATTGGAGGAACCAGAAATTGGTGTTGTGGTAGGCAGAATAAACCCTCTTTTCCTGAAGATGCCTACACCCTCTATCCCCGGAAACTCTATGTAGATGAAGAGTATGGACCTTGAGGTGAAAAGGTTATCTGAGGTCAGCTGGGTGGGTCCAGTGTAATCACATGAGTCCTTCAGTGCAGAACTTTCCCAGCTGGGTCAGAAACGAGATTGGGAGAGATTTGAAGTACAAGAAGGGTTCAGTCCCCATTGCTGACTCTGAAGATGGAGAGACGAGGCCACAAGCTTTGTTGGTGGCCTCTTGAGGCGGGGAACAGCGTTGAGCAGACAGACAGCGAGAACACAGGGAGCTCAGTCCTGTGATGTTGAGCAACTCAATTCTACCAGTAAGCCAACTGAGCAAGCTCTTCCCTGGAGCTTCCAGAGAGGAACACAGTCCTGCAAACACCTTGATTTTAGCCCTGTTGAAACCCATGTCAGAACCCACGTCAGAAGTGTAAAATAAAAAATTTGTGACATTGAAAGCACTGTGTGAGGTAACTTGTTATGGCAGCATTAGACACTAAAGCAGATAGTAAAAGTAAAAAACAGAACAAGGTTTCTGGATTGAGGCCTCCATTGTCCTCCTAGCTCTCAGCTCCCAGAGGCCACCTACAGTTCCTTGCCATGAGGCCTCCATGGGCAGGTCAAGCATAGGTTGCTTTCTTCCAAAAAAGCCAGAGCACATCTGACGACTTCTGAAGCCCACTGAAGAAAGCTCTTCCAAAGATCTTGTGATGAGGTCAGGCCCACCCCTGTGATCCGGATCATCTTCCTGTTTTAAGGTGAATTTATTTGGACTGTAATTACATCTACATTGCAGACTGTAATTCTGTATCTGATTCTTCTAAGTATATCATTCCACATGTTTCATGGAATTAAAAAGCGGCCTTAAAGGTCTAGTCTAGTGTTTTTAAGCTTTTCTGTGACACCCCCCCTTCCCCATCAAAAGAACATTTTATTTTGCAGTCAGTGTCCACATATTTCATCAAAACATTTGGAGCCTATTAATGCAAACCATGGTTTGAGAAACACTGAAGACCATTTCAATTCCTTTTCTTTAAACTCCTCTCCCCGCAACAAAGGCCCTCTCCCTTTTAACTGCTCAGGCAGCTGGTGGGAGACACTCTTTACCCTGGGGAAGCCAGACCCAACCTTTTGCTATACCAGGAAGTGAGAAGACCAGAATTCTGGCTGCAGCTAAAGAGTTTTAAGGTGAATCACAGCCCTAGCCACAGTGATACAGAAAGGGGAAATGGGTTCCTTCAGGAGGGAGGTAAGTTAGAGACTTTATTGGGGGAATTTACTTGCAAATCAAACTAAAATGGTAACCATGAAAGTCATTAGTGCTGTCCTGGTTCTTAATCTCTACACAGTCTGGTATACAGCTTGCCTTATATTTATCTGTAGCTATGAGAAAACACTTGTTAGTCCCTACCTCTTAGACTTAAAATGCTTTATTCAACTTTGAGGTTATGAAATCATTTACCCTGCTGTTCATAATTTTTTTTTTCTAAATCTCAGAACTAGTCAAACGTCTGATTGATGTGCTTATTTAATCTACTAAAATCTGTCACTTCTTCATCTCTAATTTTTAAAATTTTCTACTTTAACATTTCTTAAAAAAAAATAAATAATGCATTTATATGGTTCCAAAATTTGTAAGAATTTAAAAGTACCAGGGAAATTAAGTCACCTTCCTACCCTATCTCCCTTAGTCTCCCAGTTTTGTGACTGCAGAGTATTCCCTTACATAGCTGTACCAACTTCCCACTAATACAAACAAGAATACAGAGGTGATTCATGCCTGGGCAAGTATTCCTACACACTTGATTCTGTAGTGGGCTTGCAGGGGCAGAAGGATGCAGGAAGTTGTGATTTTGATGGATAGTGCATACTGCCCTCGAGCAGTTTGTGCTCTGCAGCTCAGTATGAGGGCTTTCCCCCCATTCTTACTGGCACTGTTTGTTTTTGATATTTGACAGTCTTATAGGTGGGAAATGACACCTCAATTCGTGTTCAGAGCCATTTATATGTTTCCTTTTCTATGAGCTATTTTACCTATTTTTTCTGTGGTTTTTGGTGTTTTGAGATACAAGGGCAAGTATATGGGTACCTGTGTAAGAGAAATTAGCCATTCGTGATGTGAATTATAAATAATTTTTTTTAGCTTGTTTTTGCTAAGTAGGCCTTTTGGGCAGGGTAGGCTATCCTACATCCCTATCCAAGAGGTAGTCCACATTCTGTCTTCTCTGTCTTCCTAATGAGACTATCAAACACATATTCATTAGTAACAACCATAGGCTCAGTATTATCCGATTTAGGCGTGTGCGTATTTGTCGCTCAGTTGTGTCCAACTCTGCAACCCCATGGACTGTAGCCCGCCAGGCTCCTCTGTCCATGGGGATTCTCCAGGCGAGAATACTGGAGTGGGTTGCCATGCCCTCCTCCAATATTATACTTACTGGGTATCAAACAAAGTATTCTACTAAGGTTCATCTGACGGTTGCTTATTGTCTCAGAAGCATTTTGAGAAATTTCTTAATTTAGCTTTCTAATGTTCACTATGATGGCTACTCCATTTCTTCTGAGGGATTCCTGCCCGCAGTAGTAGATATAATGGTCATCTGAGTTAAATTCACCCATTCCAGTCCATTTTAGTTCGCTGATTCCTAGAATGTCGACGTTCACCCTTGTCATCTCTTGTTTGACCACTTCCAATTTGCCTTGATTCATGGACCTGACATTCCAGGTTCCTATGCAGTATTGCTCTTTACAGCATCGGATCTTGCTTCTATCACCAGTCACATGCACAACTGGGTATTGTTTTCGCTTTGGCTCCAT
>SJYT01079346.1:620409-650095 GCA_006410635.1 Cephalophus harveyi | reverse complement strand
AAACTCCAGTACTTTGGCCACCTCATGCGAAGAGTTGACTCATTGGAAAAGACTCTGATGCTGGGAGGGATTGGGGGCAGGAGGAGAAGGGGACGACCGAGGATGAGATGGCTGGATGGCATCACTGACTCGATGGATGTGAGTCTGAGTGAACTCCGGGAGATGGTGATGAACAGGGAGGCCTGGCGTGCTGCGATTCATGGGGTCGCAAAGAGTCGGACACGACTGAGCGACTGAACTGAACTGAATGTTCACTATAGTAAGGGTTGAGAAGGGCCAACCCTAGATCCTCAAGCTAACTCGGTTCGTCCTTAATAGAGTTTGCCAAGTGTTTTTCTCTAGGATGACCAGGACCCTCTTTGTTAGAAATGTGTGATTCTAGCAGACTGCCTTCTTGTTAGATTATAGTGCAGAGAAGAAGCTCATGTATCCAAATAATGATAGTAACTCTTCTGAGGGTGCAATAGGAAGAATTAGGCGTTCTCACCACCCCTTCAGACTTTCCTAGGAGTCTCTCCATCAGTCACACACTGGCCAATGGAAATGATTATAGTTCTCGGCCTCAAGCAGCACCGCCTCTGCTGCATGAGGGAGTTTCCTAGATTCAGCCTGCGTGAATGATAAGTGGATGTGGAAGTTTTATGGTCTTCCAAGTCACTTCTGTGGTGGAGCAGAGTAGGAATAGATTTTCCTATACTCAGAAGTCACACTGTCAGTTTAATCTTGCAGTTCATTGTTAGATATAAACTTACAGCAGCACTCTGTAATAACGTGTGTTTTACAGTAGTATAACTTAGACTAACTGTAGTAACTTCTTGCTAGCCCCCAGTCCACCCTGTCACTCTGCCCTTCTCAGCTCCTCCAGTAAGTGCATTTCTTGCAGTTTTGCTTTAAGCTATACCACCCGACCCACCCCCACCCCCCTGGTCTTCTCAGATATAACCTTCAGGTTAAAGTAAACCTGACTCAGGGAAAGGAGCGGAAGCTTCACGGAGAATGAGGCACCTAATAAGCAAATCTGAAAGGCCATCAGGAATTAAGCAGAGCTGGTAGCAAAGGGGCTGATCGTGGAAGCAAGAAGCATGGATAGGTGATGAATATGGTGGAAGCACACCACAGAGTTTAAGGAGTGAGGAAGGGGAAAGGAGGAGTAGGGGATAAGGCGAGAGAGAGGTAGGTCCAGGCACAGGGCCAGCTTCTGCGTGCCGCACTGTCTGGACTTTATCCTTATGGTAAGAGGGAGTTATTAAAGCCTTACGCAAAGAAGTGAGCCTTCGATTGGCACTTTTTAGAAAGCATCATCTACCTAAAGTGGAGGTAGAGAGCTGATTGGAGTGAGGCGAGAATGGAGGAAAGGAGACCTATTTCGGGTGGGGTCAAGGGTACTAGTGCAGTCACACAGGTTAGAAATGATGTCCAGAAAGAATTAGCTTTTGTACATTATGGATTTGTTGAGGGCAGGAAAAAAATGTTTTAAGAAAACGATCTGCTCAGGTTGTGGCGTGTGTTTTTCAGTAGCATCTGACTGCTTTGTTTTGAGAAACTAGGAATAGCATGATACAATCATGAGAAGAAATCTGTTCTGGCAAGTTTCACATTAAGATCTTTGAAAAGCATAACCCCAGAGTCTCATGCCTTAGCGTATATCTGGTATCTTAAGTTACTGTTCGAAACCCTCCAGTGTTACACAGTTGGCATTGGTAATGGCTGATTACTCCAAAAAGTAATCTTTGGGTAGTTATACATATGTATCTTAGATATTTTATTTATTTAACTTAAATATACTTAGGATTTAGAACCGAAGCCTTTTATTTGAGAATGGGACTGCCAACCATTATAGTCCTTCAATAAAACCACATACAATGACCATACTCCATACAATTTCCATTATCAAGAACTTCACAATGAATACAAAATTACTGTGGGTCAGTTTTTTTACCCCAGGATTTTACAGTTGTCTCACCCATAGTTCAGCAGCATCTTTTTTTTTCCTTTAAGTATTCATCATTATTGAAATTTTTTAAAATAATCAATTTTGATACAAATTCCATGACTTGTATTTATATATCACTGCTTTATGTAATTATTAATTTAGTTAATGCATGAGTTCAGTTAGCATAAATAGATGGGGATAAAGACAACTGATTCTTAGTTAAGCCTGAAATTCAACTGATGGAATAGAAATAAGATGATGTGCTAACTTGAGCACTTTGCTATTGTCATCAATTGAGTTTTACAGAGGAGAGAAATGTTGAGGTAAAATGACAAGACAGTTAAGTGGAAGTCACTTGGAGAACTTTTATCATGCAGTATAGTTATGTGGAATTTGAGGTTCTAGGACCAATAAAAAAGACTATAGACTATGAAGTCAGACTAGATTTAACTCTGGCTCTGCCTCTTACTTGCTGTGTGAACTCAGGCATGTTACACAATATTTCTGCGCTTTATTTTCCTTAGCAATAAAAGGAGTGTAACAGTCTCGTCCTTAGGGTTGTTATGTAGATTAAATAAGATGATAGGTATCATCTCACATTGTACATTAATATTTTTTCTTTGCCACCAACACCCTGCAAGGTCGTAAACTGTTAGTGTTCTGAAAGTCAAATCCACTCATAGTGTAGCTGGCCTGTTGCATGCATCATTTGCAATGACTAATAACAAGAGGAAGAAACCTATAAGCCTGTCCTCCGAGTTAAAGGCCTTCAGTGGAGGCGTCACCTCTTTGCTGAGAATGAGAGATCACCAGGAAAGTACCCCTCAGGATCCAGGAGTCATAGTGGAACTAGGAAAGCTTTATCAGCATTTAGTGATAAGTTTTTGTGATAAAGAAATACTCTCAAAGAGGGACAGAAAAACTGCCCAAAACCAGACTGTTATCTTGAAAGGAGCTTTCTGTCATTTGTATTTATCAATATTGTTGAAGTAGATGTTGATACTTAAAAAATATTTTCTTTCTAACAGGTTGTAAAATTAAAGCGCTGAGAGCCAAGACGAACACGTATATCAAAACACCGGTTCGTGGTGAAGAGCCCATTTTTGTTGTCACTGGACGGAAAGAAGATGTTGCCATGGCCAAACGAGAAATCCTGTCAGCTGCAGAGCACTTCTCCATGATCCGTGCATCTCGAAACAAAAATGGCCCTGCCCTGGGAGGGCTGTCATGCAGCCCTAATCTGCCGGGTCAGACCACCGTTCAAGTCCGAGTGCCCTATCGTGTGGTAGGGCTGGTGGTTGGACCAAAAGGAGCGACCATCAAAAGGATCCAGCAGCAGACCCATACGTACATAGTAACTCCGAGCAGAGACAAGGAGCCCGTCTTTGAGGTGACAGGGATGCCCGAGAATGTTGACCGAGCCCGAGAAGAAATTGAAATGCATATTGCCATGCGCACGGGAAACTACATTGAGCTCAACGAAGAGAATGACTTCCATTACAACGGTACCGACGTCAGCTTTGAAGGTGGCACTCTGGGCTCTGCGTGGCTCTCCTCCAATCCCGTTCCTCCTAGCCGCGCCAGAATGATCTCCAATTATCGAAATGATAGTTCCAGTTCCCTGGGAAGCGGTTCCACAGATTCCTACTTTGGAAGCAATAGGCTGGCTGACTTTAGTCCAACAAGCCCATTTAGCACAGGAAACTTTTGGTTTGGAGATACACTACCTTCTGTAGGCTCAGAAGACCTTGCAGTTGATTCTCCTGCCTTTGACTCTCTACCAACATCCGCTCAAACTATCTGGACTCCGTTTGAACCAGTTAACCCACTCTCTGGCTTTGGGAGTGATCCTCCTGGTAACATGAAGACTCAGCGTAGAGGAAGTCAGCCATCTACTCCTCGTCTGTCTCCTACCTTTCCTGAGAGCATTGAACACCCACTTGCTCGGAGGGTTAGGAGCGACCCACCTAGTACAGGCAACCATGCTGGCCTTCCAATATACATCCCTGCTTTTTCTAATGGTACCAATAGTTACTCCTCTTCCAATGGTGGTTCCACCTCTAGCTCACCTCCAGAATCAAGACGAAAGCACGACTGTGTGATTTGCTTTGAGAATGAAGTTATTGCTGCCCTAGTTCCATGTGGCCACAACCTCTTCTGCATGGAATGTGCCAACAAGATCTGTGAAAAGAGAACGCCATCATGTCCAGTTTGCCAGACAGCTGTTACTCAGGCAATCCAAATTCACTCTTAACTATATATATATACATAAATACTATATCTCTATATGGACTCGTAAAGGCATGGGTATAATGGTACCCCCAGTAAACTTCCTAATGAATTCTTATGACTGTTATCAGGCTTTATTGGGATTAGGCTAAAGTTGTTAGTAAACTTATAAAAGGCTGCTATGGTAACACTAAACCTAAGTGGTCTCTTGTCTTAGTTTGGTTTGAATTATTAATCTTATCCTGTAGACCCAGAGACATAGCTTGTGTAAGAATTGCTAAAGCTGACGTTCAACTCGGCTGAGTGAAGATAATCATAGGTTGTGTGAACCTATGAGAAAAGTGTATACGTCTAAGATTTCCAAATGATGGGTCCCAAAGCCTAACCACATTAAGAGTTTATGGAGGGTACGCGGCATTACAGATGACTCAGACACTTCCAGGGCTGCCTTCTTTACACTGCCAGTTTTGACAAAACAGGTCCGTTTGTTTTTTATTTTACAACAACTTATGCCTAATTCTGCAGGATTGCAAGTAACTTTTTAATGCATTGTGGTTACTTATTGGTAGTAATAGGGCTGACGGCAGTTTACTCGATCACTGGTTATAATTTGGGACAAAAACTGCTACACTGACCTTCATCTCGCCCAGAGTGCTCCCGGCTGGTCTGGTCAGTGGAGCAGGAATGCAGTTGTATCGATCGTGAATTCCTACCCATTGCCTCCCTCGGTGAATGTGGAAATGGCCACCTGGGTTTTTCCATTCCAGGAAAGGCTTTGGGGTGCACCTGCATTGGCTAATAATTGAGGATACGAACATTCCATTCATTAGTCTGATCAAGCTATTGATTAATTTTTAGACTATAAATCAAAATGTGAAACATTTTATGTTCAATCCATATTTGTCTTGCACATTATAAATGTATTTTTATTTTTTAGTAATTTAGGGGAGGGGGAGGGAGAGAGGGGTAACAATGCCCTTAGCATATTTACAGAAGCAGCTGTGACAACCTCCAATCAGTTTACTTCATTTCAAAACTTGTTTCCAATCACAAGGAAAGATTTCTTTAAGATACACTTTTTACATTTCACCTGTGGATGTCTGTGACTTTTCATCCTCAGTATGTTCCCAAATCTGCTGGCATTGAACGGATAAAACATTATACTGGTGGGTTTTTCTACTAATTATTTTTTGAAGCGTTATTTTCCCAACAAAAAAGAGCTTTTTTTCTCAGTATAACAAAAATTGAAATCCTATGTGTATTGAATAGTAAATAGACAAATTTTATTTTTTATTTCCACTTGAAGAGTTACATTTCGTATAAAAGTTTACAAATAACGGTTTTTATTTTGATTTTTTCAGTATAAAAAATTGCCTTGATGGCATATTATGATGTAATGCTAATTGCTTGTAGAATAGTTAAATGTCAGTATTGAAACCTAATCTTTAGCTGCCGTCTTGTAGATACAAACGAATGTTCACCAAGCATGTATTTTGTATTTCGTTGCATTGTACACTGCAACTAATAAGCCAAGGAATCGACATATATTAGGTGCGTGTACTGTTTCTAAAAACCACAAACTAAGAATGATAAATTATCAATATAGTTTAGTATTTGCTAATTTTACTACACTCTTTTGTTATGTATATGTAGGGAAGTCATAGGGATTATAAATTCAATTTGAGTAAAGTTTAAAACCATATATTTTATGATAAAGGGCCTTTAACTTAAGATGGCCAAAGCACTGATATTATATATTTGCTGTAAAGAGAATTATAAGAGTTTTATTTTTCTGATATTAAAAGTTACTTAATAAAGACTTGTTTCCATTAACTTGAATGTATTCTCCTTGGTGTTTTTCATGTATTCATTAGTTTACACGGGAAGACTGCTACTTGCCAGAATTGAAAACATCCTTTAACAAGAGTTTCCCCTCTCCCTAGCCAGTGATCCGTGTTCTAGGTGTGGAATGTGTTGCTTATGCTCCTATCTGAATGTAGCTTCTTTCTTTAAATAAGTGTCACATTATAATAAATCTAGAGATTTGGCCAGTTTTAGATTATATAGTTGCATGTTTATATAGTTGACCACATAATCACTGTTAATCTAATATGAATAAAATAGTGATTTATACATATTAATGTTGACTAACATCCTGAACTCAACTTAGACTTAGTTTTTATCCTTTGTTACAGATTGTCCTTTTATCACCAAAACTATAAAACTAATTTTTTCTAGTATGAAGGTGCGAGTTTTTAACTTTTAATTCTGAAGTACCTTCTGAAAGACTTTGTAGTTGATAAAAAAAAATTATTGCTCCATTAACGAAAATGACTTTGCTGACTAGAATAAATTGTTGCTGTTTGGTAAAAAGCAAGAATAAAGACACTTCTGGATTGTTTTACTGAAACCAAAATTCTGTCCATAGTACTTAGCGGTATTACACAGCCATAGGAAATCTTTCCATTGTAAGTTTTGAACAAATTCTCAGGCTGTGCTAGATAACTCTGGAATGTATAGATTTGGTGATGGGCAGGATCATTGCCCTGTGGAATTATTTCACTCATTTTAGGATTACCCTCCAGAAGTATGAAAGTCAAATTATTTGACTATGTTGTAGTTTTACAATTCCAGCATAGACTGAGAGGTGAATATGAATTTTAACTTGCACATAGTATAAGGTCAAGATCTTTCAGAGGACCTTGAAAATAATCTCCAAGGCTTTCCTTGCCAGAGGAAGCCAAAACTTTGTCTGAAATTAATATTAGCAAAATTGATAAACACTTTTCCAAGGTCTCCATCTGAACCTGCCTTCCCTCATATGCCTACATCCATTTTCTTGTTTAAGGAAGTACCAGGAGAGGGGCTCCATGACATGGACCAGTGTTACCAGGGAATTGTTGCACCATACTGGATAATCTGCAGTGTGGATATTCAAGGATTAGACAAACCTGTTGAAAATTTGACATTATTTGTTTACACGGCCTTAGAGGCTAGATGCGAAGCTGCAAATACGAGGATCAGATAGCAGCTTAGTTATAATGATATGTGACTCTTTCTATAAAGGAATTTATCAAAAGTATCCCCTTGCAAAATAGGTTTTTAGCAAGAGTGAGAAAGGCTAGAAGAGTTAGGTTTAGAAAATCGGTACAGGAATGTTATTGCACTTCAAATTATTCTTATCAGTGGATGTGTTAGCATAAAAACAGACACATTCTCAATCTGCTACCAACCTCCCCTCAAATATTCTCCCTTTCTCGTTCCAAAACTCTCTACAAGTAATGCAGGATAGTGATATTTATAATACAGGCATAGCTCTGATATACCGTGAGTTCAGTTCAAGGCCACCACATATAAAAGTTATTTATACTGGACTGTAGTCTATTCAGTGTGCAATTGCTATTGTATCAAAGGAACAGTGTACATACCTTAATTTTAAAATACTTCATTGCTAAAAAATGCTAACCAGTACCTGATCCTTCAGTGGGTCATAATCTCTTTGCTGGAGGGTCTTGCCTCCATGTTAATAGCTGCTGACCAAGGTGGTGGTTGCTGAAGTTTGTGTCATTTTCTTAATAGAGTTTGCCACATCAGTTAACTCTTCTTTCACAAAAGATTTCTCTGTAGCTTGTAAGGCTGTTTAGTAGCATTTTACCCACAGTAGAACTTCATTCAAATTTGGAGTCAATCTTCTCAAATCCCATGCTGCTCTATCAACTAAATTTATGCCCTATTCTTAATCCTTTGTCATTTCACTAGCCTTAACGTTATCTTCACCAGAAGTAGGTTCCATCTAAAGAGACCTTTTTATTTGCTCATCCATAAGCAACTCCTCCACAAGTCTTTATCATGAGGTTTCAGCAACTGAGTCACATCTCGAGGCCCAACTTCTAATTCTACCCATCTTGCTGTTTCTACCACATCTGCAGTTAGTTCCGTCACTAAAATCTTGAACCCCTCAAAATCATCTGTGAGGGTTGGATTCAACTGCTTCCAATTTCTTAATGTTGCTGTGTTGACCTGTTCCCATCAATCATGAATGTTTTTGATGGCATCAAGAACTCTTTCTAGGCTTTCAGTTGACTTTGCCCAGATCCGTCAGAGAACACACTATCCACCGCAGCTATAGTCCTAATAACGTTTGTCAAAAAATGGGACTTGAAAGTCGAAACTCCTTGACGCGTGGGCTGCAGAGTGAATGTTGTGTTCATCTCATTGTACAGCTTCCATCAGAGTTCCTGGTTGACCAGATGCATTTTCATGAGCAGTAATATTTTGAAAGGAATCTTTTTTTTTCCCCCTAGCTGTCAGTCTCAGTGATGGGCTTAAAATATTCAGTAAACCATGCTGTAAATAGATGTGCTACCATTAGCGAGCACAGGCAGGGTAGATGTAGATGATTCTTAAGGACCCTATGATTTTTGGAATGGTAAATGAGTCTTGGCTTCAACTTAAAGGTCACCAACTACATTAGTATCTGAGAGAGTCAGCTTGTGCTTTGAAAATTTTTGAGACCAGGCATTGACTTCTCTTTAGCTAGGAAAGTCCTAAATGGCATCTTCTTCCAATATAGGGCTGTTTACGTTGAAAGTCTGTTTAGTATAGCCACCCACGTTGGTTACCTTAGCTAGATTTTCTGGGTAAGTTAGCTATTTAGCTTCTGCATCAGCACTTGCTGATTCACCTTGTACTTTCATTATGGAGACAGATTCTTCCCTTAAACCCCATGAGCCTACCTTTGCTAGCTTCAGAGTTTTTTTCTGTAACTTTCTTAACCCTCAGAGAATTGAAGAAAGTTAGGGCCTTGCTCTGGATTAGGCCTTTTGACTTAAGGAAATGTGACTGTTGGTTTTCCTTCAAGAACTTTTCCCTTGGAATCACAACTTGACTAACTGGCACAAGAGAGCCAGCTTTCAGCCTGTCTCTGCCCTTGACATGCCTTCTGCACTACATCATTTCTAGCTTTTTATTTAAAGTTCAAGTGACTTCCTTTCACTTGAACACTTAAGAGGCCACTGTAGTGTTACTAATTGGTGCAATTCCAAAATTATGTCTCCAGGAATAGGGAGGCCCAAAGAGTGGGAGAGAGAGAAGCATTCTTATTGGTGGAGCAGTCAGAACACATTCAAGAGTTAAATTTGCCATCTTTTATAGGCACAGGGCATGACACCTCAAAACAATTAGAGTAGTAACATCAAGGATGGCAGATCATCGTAACAGATAAAATATTGAAACACAAGTACTGCAAGAACTACCAAAATGCGACACGCAAAGTGAGCAACTGCTGTTGGAAAAATGGTGCTGACAGGCTTAACCCAGGATTGCTACCAACCCTGAGTTTTATTTTCAAAAAGTGCAGAAAAGCGAGACTCAATAAAACAAGGTATGCCTATATCTTGTGAGCCTCTTTTCCATTGTCAGTATACTTTCATAGCATAATTTAGTGGTTCCAGTAATACTGTTTTATGGCTATTCCATACCTTAACCATTTTCTATTAGCGGGTAAGTAACTATAGGCAGTGGAGCATTGATGAAATAGGAAAGGACATTGAGAAACCTAATAAGGAGATTCCATTTAATAAAATTATGAGTTGTTCTCTTTAAACTGCCGGCCTTCCTACTTGAGTGTCACAGAGTAATTATTCCCAGTACATGTCTTCAGCTGACAACATGAAATAATTGAAAGTTATGAACGTTACATTTTCTTGCTATTTGGGGATTTTCTATGCTGTTTCCATATTAATGTTTTATCTGGTTTATAAGAAGCTTTTGCACACTAGTGCAAGAGTCCTTCCATATCTCTTGGCTCGGTGTCTTTAACAGTAAACAGAGCTCAGTGATCAGAGATCAGGATTGGAAGGCAAAAGAGGAAAACAGTTGCAGAGGAACAACGTTTTTAGGCCCTCGAGGTGTTTTTAGAGGGTTCATGGGAAACAGAGATGTTTGTCACCTGACACCTAAGGGAGTCCTTGCTGCCTTTATGATTAAAATTATAAATCTTCAATTTTGCAAGAGCATATGCAAAAATACCTTATTAAGTATGAAAATCTTAAGAGCTATGACACTCAGCTGAAAACACAGCAGTGAAAAACTGAAAAGAACTGGCTTAATAATCTTGCTCGTTTAAGAAGAGACAGTAAGAATACTGTAAATCAGCGTACTTCAGTATTTCAATAAACTAAAAAAGACAACAAAGGCCAAGATTATATAAATCTTTGTTCTGTGCCTACCAGCAACATTTCAATATTTACCTAAAGCATCTCACAGCATCATGCATAGTTTACTGCATGTATTAATTTTGAGCACCAAGATGGGAAAAATCACCATCAAGGATGCACAAAACCTCAAAATACAGAGATGACCTATGCCGAGACAGATGAGTTCTGTTAAAGTGGAATATTCTTCTTGGTGTATGTGCTGCTGAAGCAACCACGGAATGTTCTTGGAGAAGTCAACAATAGCCTCTGTTCAAAATGAAAATATGAGGGGTTTTTTTTAAATGTGATCCTGGAACTATATGAATATAATGATTATTTAAAATGAAAATAAATTATAGGTATTTCTCTATTTTAAAACACCGAGGTTCATATCTATTCCATGACATTATGGTGGAATTTTTTACAGGATCTATTACTGTAATTTCGAGGGAATTACCAAAGGCATTTTAACAAGAGAGCTGAGTGGGGTAGAGGTTTCAAGTCTACTTGAGTCGTAGATGGAAAATGCTAACGTATGGAAATTAGGTACTTTAAAGATAAATCTAAAACTGAGAGCTAAGATTTCCACAGAGGTTGAGGGAATACTTGATAGCTTATGGACTTCACTGATGTTAAATATTTGTAAATTACCTAGATATAAAGCCTCTGAGGTTCACTATTGGGTGACAATTTTTTAAATATGGGTAATAAAACTAGTAAGAAAGAGCCAAACGTACTACTTTTAAGAAATTGTTATTGGAACTCTTCATAAAATAAGATTTTCTGAAAACAAGATCACAGAGAAAAACTGGAGAGATGGACCGTTTCATTTCTTCCACATTGGTGGAGTCTACTACAAGACCTTACTGTAAATTTAAAAAAATTTTGTGTGTGAAAGTAATTATGTGGGGTTTTTTTTAAAGTGGTTCTTAAAACTACTTTCTTGCTAGTGGTAAAGAACCCGTCAGCCAATGAAGGAGACATAAGAGACACAGGTTCAATGGGATGATCCCCTGAAGGAGAAAATGGCAAACCCCACCACCATCACCCCCCACTCCAGTATTCTTGCCTGAAAAATCCCACAGACAGAGGAAGCTGGTGGGCTACAGTCCATAGGGTGGTCCCCAAGAGTCGGACATGACTGAAGCGACTTAGCACACTTAACACCTCAGTTAAGGGCTTTTTTTTCCCCTTATATTGATAAAAACCAAGAATGGACTGTGAATGGGTTTTTGGTTGTATATGGATTAAAAAGCAACTTTCCTTAGTTATTCTATACATTGCTGAATATGAACTTGGAAACTGCACATTGTCACCCAATGGCATGGCTGAGAATGTTTCTTTTTAATTCTGGTAGTTGCAGTTACCTTGAAGCCGACATACCTTCCCAAGTTTGCCTTTTCAGGACACAGATGAACGTTCTCAGAGAGCCACCATCTCACTGGAAGTGAAAAGAACAAACTCCAAACGTGCCTAATTTTCCTGGCCTGCTCCCTGTGGCTTTTCTTGAGCCGCATGAAAACCAGTGAGATCTTATTTTCATGTGGCTGTGGTGAGCACTCTTGAGTCAGAATCATATTTTATGTTTTCTCTTCCCAAGCCAGAGATGCCTAGTACTTTGGGGAAAATATGCCCTCACTCAAAGATTCTATTTGTGGTCAAGGATGACAGAAATGTTTCCTTTACTTTCACTCTCTTTACTAGTAGACAAGTCTTTTTGAAGGTTCTATTCCATTTTGCTCACCCTTTTCAGCCACCTCCCGTCAGCCCTCGCGCCTCCCTTTTTTAACCTTCCCCCAGGAAACAGCATCCTTCTGCCATCCTTTCCACTGCGCCTGCCGTTTGGGCAACTGTAGGTAAACTCTGCCCAGCAGCTCAGTGGTGAAGAGGCCGCCTGCCAGGCCCGGAG
Source organism: Cephalophus harveyi (assembly GCA_006410635.1). Taxonomy (NCBI): domain Eukaryota; kingdom Metazoa; phylum Chordata; class Mammalia; order Artiodactyla; family Bovidae; genus Cephalophus; species Cephalophus harveyi. The sequence continues at coordinate 637,827 of SJYT01079346.1, read as the reverse complement.
ACCTGGGAAATTTGCTTTTGATCCCAGGGTCGGGAAGATCCTGTGGAGGAGGAAATAGCCACCTGCTCCAGTATTCTTGCCTGGAAAAAAATCCCATGGACAGAGGAGCCTGGTGGGCTATAGACCTTGGCATGACAAGAGTTGGACATGACTGAGCACATGCGTGCACGCACACACACACACACACAGAGGACATGACTGAGCGTGCGCACACACACACACAGAAGACATGACTGAGCGCACACATACACACAGAGGACATGACTGAGCACACACACACACACACAGACACACAGACACACACACACAGGACATGACTGAGCATGTGCACGCACACACGCGCACACACACACACACAGAGGACATGACTGAGCGTGTGCACGCACACAGACACAGAGGACATGACTGAGCACACACAGACACACACAGAGGACATGACTGAACGCACACACACACACAGAGGACATGACTGAGCGTGCGCACACACACACACAGAAGACATGACTGAGCGCACACATACACACAGAGGACATGACTGAGCACACACACACACACAGACACACACACAGAGGACATGACTGAGCATGTGCATGCACACACGCACACACACAGACACACACAGAGGACATGACTGAGCGCGCGCACACACACACGTAAACCCTTCCGGGTAAAACATGGAATCAATTGAACTGCGAGTTTCTCTCAGAGGCCTTTAAATCCAAGTTAAAGGACTGAAGGGAATTGGGTGTGCCCCCTTTTAGAGGTGATTTTTGACTGATCATGGCTGATTTTCAGTAATTTCCCATGTTTTCCTGGTCCATGGGGAATTGCTCCTAGACTGGGCCTACACAGCCTATTTTCCAGCTTTGGGCTCTATTTCAATTCCAGTTCTCTTATTATCTGGCTTCGATAAAGGGCATCTACTGCTATGCTTGACAGATTATGTACTTTGAATCTCATTTCCTTATTTCCATAAAATGGAAATGATATACCTACATGAAATTCGAGTAAGAAACCAAGCCCCGGAGACGCTGTGAAACCATGTTCCCTCCTTGGCAGCATCCTTCTTGATCTTTTGGCTCTTTGTAACACCCAGCATGACCCTGAAAGAAAATGTTGAGGTGCTGCTGAGAGCAACGTGAAGTAAAAGTAAAGAACCTTCGGATTTGAAAGTTCGACCTTTAATTGAGTGACCCAGTTAGTACAGAGTGAACTCAGGTGCATAATCTTAGTTAATCTTGACCACAGCCCTAGGGGTAGGAACTATTATCTCCATTTTGCAGAGGAAAAAAAAAAAAAAGCTGAAGCTTAAGAATCTAAGTAACTGACTTAAGATAAAGATAAAAAACCGCAGACCTAAAAGCATTTTCAGGAAGATTTCGTGGGAAATGTCTCATGAGTTTCTTACAACTGCAGCCTGAGCATTTTTCACAGAACACGATGGTCCTCTAATTCCTGGGCATGCCAATCAAAAAATTTCAGCAGCACTTCTTAATATAATTGGGTTCATTTGCAAATATTCTCAAACTATCATGAGCGTGAAGGACCTGGACTGGATTAAGGCTCCACGTTTTCTGTTTTTAATTTTATTTATGGATATTTTGGCTGCGCTGGGTCTTTGTTGCTACCTGGACTTTCCTCTTACCAGCAAGCGGCGTCTTCGCTCTCGTCGTGGTGTGAGGGCTGCTCACTGCAGTGGCTTCGCTTTAGAACATGGGCTCTGGGCTGCATGGGCTTCAGTCATTGCAGCAGGTGGATTCAGGAGTTCCTGGGCTCGAGAACACAGGCTTAGTTGCTCCACAGCATGTGGGATCTTCCCGGACCAGGGATCGAACCCGTGTCTCCTACATTGGGGATTCTTCACCAGTGAGCCACCGGGGAAGCCCACCGTGTCGTCTTTGAAAACTGATCTGTGGACTCAGGCTGGGCACTAAAGTGCTCTGACAAGCAAATGGAATGTCAAAATTGGCTGAAACTGTAGTCAAACCAGGATTTTCACTTTAGGTTTTTAATTTATTTAAGAGCATAGCCATGAGCAGATACTGGCCCAATCAGATAACTGTTGACCTTCTGAGGAATTAGTCTTTCCAGAATCATGAAAACTTTCCTTTACTTACATTCTCTTAGGATGTAATTTGTTTTGTCCTAGAAAAAAATTTTTTTAAAATGGGAGTGAGGTCTCATCTATTTTACTACTGTGAAATGCCTTTTTTTTTTTTTCCTGGACCACATTTCAACCCCCAGTTGCTTTCCCCTTCTGACCTTCTAATTTTTACTGCCTTTTCACAATTTTCAGCTTTCCAAAAAGCTATTTGAATCAGCCCACTGAGTTTTAATTCTGAATCCAGTTTCTCTGACTTAACCCCATGAGTGCTAACCACTAAAAGTGTCCTAACTGAGAAGAGGGTTCCATTTCCAGGGATGTGTTCAAGAGATTTCATTTGCTGCCAGATCTGAGACTTGGGGGCCCCATCTGCTTCCCCCACTCCCCTCGTCTGAGTGGGCTAGCCTCAGCTTCACCCTTCACATCAGGGGCTTTCAGCCTCAGCACTGTTGAAATTTGAGGCTGGGCACCTGGGACCAGGGGGTGGGAGTGGGGGGTACTGTCCCATGCAGTGTTGCGTAGCAGCCCTGCCCTCCGCCAGTCAGATGTCAGTTGTACACACACACACACAGAGTTGTGACAATCCAAAATGCAGTCACACATTGCCAGTGGTACTCTGGGGTGCAAAATTGCCATTGCTTTTTTTTTTTTTGATAATTTCATTCTATTGGAGTTTAGTTGATTTACAACACTGAGTTAGTTTTGGGTGTACAGCAAAGTGAGAACCACTACTTTAGGAAAATATTTGAGTTTATTAAGTAAACATTCAACCAAGCCCTCATTTAGCCAGTCAACTTGAGCATGACATTCTATGGGCAAGTGACAAAAAAACATTTTTAAATGGCTAAAATACCCATTGAGTTCCATAGGGTAAGCGTGCTACCAAATGTCCCAGGCCAGAATACTAGAGTGGGTAGCCATGCCCTCCTCCAGGGGATCTTTCCAACCCAGGGATTGAACCCAAATCTCCCGCACTGCAGGCATATTCTTTACTGACCGAGCCACCAGGGAAGCCCCATTTTATACACAGTCGCATTTAATCCTTATACTCTGTCGGGGAAGAAATCACGCCCCCTTACAGAGAAGACCACCTCAGATGGAGGTACTTCCCAAGGTCACATGGCGAGGGCCAGAACCGGCATTCGGCCCAGGTTGGTGGGACTCTGACGTCTTCATGCCTCTTTGTTCTGCACCCTTGCTGACATTCTAATTGAGACTCCACAGTCGACCAGCCTTCCTGAGCCTCAGGCCCCCTCCTTACAGGGCTGTCTCACCCTTTCCCAGTCCTCTGGAGGCCTCTCTGCAGCCAGGCCCCAGACGACTGTTCCCCAAGGGCTGGCTTAAGAGCTAACCAGGTCGGCCCTGGACGGCCCTCGCCACCAAGCACACGCTGTCCATCAACCTGGCAGCTTCGTCAGAAAACTGCCTCAGAAATCTGATGAAAGACACTATGTTCTTTGTGGAAAAAACAGTGAAGAGCTAAGCTGCCTGCCTGAGAATCCATGTTCTGGGTGCCAAGAATTTTTTTTGAAAACTTAGGACCTGCACCTTTCTGGGAAATCTTTTTCTGTGGTTTTTTCCATCTGTCCCTGGTCCCGTGAAGGAAGCATCACCTCCAGGCCTCGGTGGGGGAGGTTGGGGGATACTTCTGGGGATGCTGTCTTACCTTTCTTTACCACGATTTTGAGAGGTATCCTTAGATCACTCGCTCCCCATTATCAAAAGATGGAAAAAGCCACCCACGCGTGAGACCTGGGTCCTCTTCAGCAGACCTGTACCCAGCGTCTCGGGCACACTGTGCAGCTTCGAGGCCGTCTGGAGCTGACACCTCAGGACATCCTCACCCTCAAGGGTGTGATGTTCACACCGCTTTGATGCGGCAAAACTTCCCAATAAACTTATCAGTGTATCACTGAGATCTTCAAGAAACCACTAGCTCATCTACAAAGAGACCAGAAACCACCACTGAGGGAGTACCTTCCAGACCTTTCCATCAAAGAACAAACTCCCTTGAGCCAGCACTGCTAATTCTATCTGAACCTTAGAGCCACCTGGGAGCCCTTTTAAGGGCTTAACTCCCTTAACTCCCCCTTAAGGTCCCAATTCAGTGGCTATGGGGTGGGCCAGGTGAGGCTGCGTGGAGGCGATGGAGTGGGGGTGTTCCCCGGGGGTGGAGGTGTTACACATACCCTCCCCTGCCAGCCTTGTTAAACTGCAAGTCCGAAACCTCCCTGAAGCTTTGTGTTTACTCTTGATCCATGAACAATCTGCATTTTACAAACATCTTTATTTGATAACTGAGGCTCAGTTGCTCAGTCATGTCCGACTCTTTGCGACCCCATGGACTAGCCCACCAGGCTCCTCTGACCACAGGATTTTCCACGCAAGAATACAGGAGCGGGTTGCCATTTCCTCCTCCAGATATTTAATATTAAAATATCTTAAATTACTAAACTCCTCACATACACTTCCAAGAGAAAAATCGATGAGCCTGGAAGCGGTTTTATCGCGTATCACATACCTTCATCTGAGGCAGGTGGGATCCGAGTCTTCACGATCCCTTCACACTCTTTCCATGTGAGAAGTTGCATCACGAGATAAATGAATGACTGTTGGCCCCCTTCCTTGGGCCTCTGGGAGCCCCTTTCCTCATTTGAACCAGTGCCTGGACTTCCCCAGGGCCAGGTTCTTGATTCTTGAGGGCTTCCGAGGCTGCACAGGTAAAAGAGGAACAAGCAGTTCTGCTTGAGTGACAAACAATATATTTTGACCAAGAAAGATGACATGGATGGGAAACCCTGCCCGCACAGCCAGGGACACTGAGCCCCCAGCCAGGGAGAGAGGCTTCCTGCCCCATAGTCTGCACACGCGGGGCTTCTGGCGCCTCATTCAGTGCCTCGCTTTCCATTCATTCCAGAACGAGTTCCTTATGTATTATCTCTGACCCTTCTGCCAGTCCCAGAGGCAGGGCGGAGACCCGGTACTGCAGAGGAGAAGGAAATGAGACTCAGCGAAGCTTCCAGAACTGGAGAGCTGGCGGCTCCGAGACCAGAAGCAAAGCTTGGGGAAGCCGAGACCAGGCTGCACATTTGGTTGGAACAATCTTGCACGATGCCAACCCAGAGCCTTCCTCTCCTTGGGACGTTTGCAGCGTCTAAACACTCCCTGGATTCACAGCTTATATTAATCATGGTAAAACAGAGCCCCTGGGCGGGAAATTAAAAAAAAAATACCTGCCTGTTCTGCAGTGTTCATAGCAATGGACTCTCCTGGACATCCGGACATCCGTCACTCCACACCCCTGAGCCCTGCAGGGATGGGGCGGGTCATACAGGACAGGACATTCTGCCACCTGCTGGGTTGGGCTGGCCCCCTGGGCAGATTCAAGCACTAGAGGAGACCCAGGCTCAATCCCTGGGTGGGGAAGAGCCCCTGGAGAAGGAAATGGAAGCTCAGGGCAGACTCCATCCTACACCACAGCCCCCCACCAGCCCCAGAGACCCTGTGCTTTTTGACATCCTGGAGGCCTACTAGGGCCCGGAGGGGACCCCCTGTCCTGCCTAGGTGCAGCACTGTTCAGAGCTGGGAGGCAGGCTGGGTGGGGTCCTTTGCCCCCAAAGTGAAGCGGGTGCAGGGGGCTGGGCATGTGGAGCTGTCAGCCCACAGGGAGCTCGGCCAGCCCAAGCCCTGTGTGAGTGTGGAGGGGGCTCACACGCCACTTCACAAAAGGGGGAGGCCATGAGGAGAGAAAAAATGTATCCATCCTGAGACTCCCCAGAGACGTCAGAGAAAAAGCCGACCTTCAGCACCACAGTCCAGTTACTTGACGGAAAGAAAGTGCAACTGTTACGTGTACCCCAATGTTCATCACAGCACTGTTTACAACAGCCAGGACACTGAAGCAACCTAGATGTCCACTGGCAGATGAATGGATAAGAAAGTTGTGGTACATATACACAATGGAATATTACTCAGCCATTAAAAAGAATGCATTTGAATCAGTTCTAATGAGGTGGATGGAACTGGAGCCTATTATACAGAGTGAAGTAAGTCACAAAGAAAAACACCAATACAGTATGTATGGAATTTAGAAAGATGGTAACGATGACCTATATGCAAGACAGCAAAAGAGACACAGATGTAAAAACAGACTTTTGGACTCTGTGGGAGAAGGCGAGGGTGGGATGATTTGAGAGAGCAGCATTGAAACATGTGTATTCACCGTATGTGAAACAGATGACCAGTCCCAGTTCAATGCACAAAACAGAGCACTCGAAGCTGGGGCACTGAGACAACGCTGAGGGATGGGGGGGGGAGGGAGGTGGGGGGGTTCAGGATGGGGGACACGTGTGCACCCGTGGCTGATTCATGTCAATGGGCACCAAAAACCACAACATTGTAAAGTAATGAGCCTCCAATTAAACTATTAGACTTCCCTGGTGGCTCAGATGGTAAAGCATCTGCCTATAATGCAGGAGACCCAGGTTCAATCCCTGGGTCGGGAAGATCTCCTAGAGAGAGAAATGGCAACCCACTCCAGTATTCTTGCCTGGAAAATCCCATGGAGGGAGGAGCCTGGTAGACTGCAGTACACGGGGTCGCAAAGAGTTGGACACGACTGAGTGACTTCACCTTCACCTTCAAACTAATAAATTAATTTTTTAAAAAAAGAAAGTGCAAGTGTTAGTCGCTTCAGCCCTGTCTGACTCTTTGCAACACTATGGACCGTAGCCCGCCAGGCTCCTCCGTCCATGGGATTCTCTGGGCAAGAATACTGGAGTGGGTTGACATTTCCTTCTCCAGGGGATCTTCCCCACCCAGGGATCAAACCTGGGTCCCCTCTATTGCAGGCGGATTCTTTACCATCTGAGCCACCAGAGATCTTGATGGAGGGTCAGATAAAGAGGGCAGCTCGGTCCGATCAGGTTTCTGACCCGGGCTGGGGGGTTCTGGTAACGAGGGGGGATGACAGGTCCCACCTGCAGCCATGCTCCCGGGGCCCATGGGACGAGGCCAGGCAGACAGACAGGGCTGTACAGGCGGCAGCTGAAAACTCTGAGCAGGATGAGTCCTCAGGAAGAAGGCCTCCACCCCCTCCCCGTGCCCATGGCCCTCCCACTAACGTGTGTCAGCTGGGCCTGGCCTTTGGCCTGGAGGAAAGTCACAGAAAGCAAACCACGTCCTACTAGCTGGGTCTTCCCCTCCCGCTCAGGTCTCCCCTAGAATTCAGGAAACAGGACTTCAGTGCATTCTTCTGATGCTGATTGAATCCCTTCCTTCTGGGCAGCTTGGTGCGCTCTTGGCACAAAGGGAAAAGGAGTAGGAAGGCTTCAAAATAGCACACAACTCGCTAATGGGTCCAGTAAACTGCAACCAGGAGACTGGCCTGTGGCAGCCATCACAAACCAAAAAATCCAGGTGATGCAATTTGTTGCAACTGTCTCTGGCACAGACTCGGGTGTGGCCTGCATTTTTAAGAGCACACATGTTCACCAGGTAGAATGGAAATAAACCAGTGCAAATGCTGCTACAGGCTCCGGGGTCATTGCAGCGTGAGGTTGCAAGTCAGACTGCAACCCCCTTTGGCGTCCAAGGAAAACGTGGCTGTCACCCACTCCTGGCCTCAGGTCCCCTCAGGTGACGTGTGGTCATCAGGTGCCATTGGAACCAGCTGTTTCTGGGAACCGGAAACTCTGACAGCCATAAAAGGAAGCCACTTCCTGGGGCTGTTCTTAAGGCTGTGTTGGACAGCTTCTAGTGATGGCTGTCACAGGCCAGTCTCCTGGTTGCAGTTTACTGGAAACACATGTTCCTCATGAATAATCTCTCCTGAGACTTTTGAGAGGGCCAGTGTCATGAATACAGAACACTTATTTACAAAGAACAGTTTTTAATCACTTTATTAGTTACTCTGTTATAACAAGAGAATAGTGAGCCATCCTGGAATAGGTCGCCGGATCGTCCACTAGATTCACTCCATAGCAAGTGAGTAACTCAGATCTTTGCCCCTGCAAAATGGCAAATACACCACTTGAGAACCAGTTGGGGACCTTCCAGGAATGGCTACAAGGCCAGCTGTATAAATGCCAAGGATCTACAACAGTCTTGTCATCAAACCAAGGGTCTCAGTCTGGGATGAGAATAGGGTGGCTACGCTGCACACAATCTGCCTGCAGTGCAGGAGACGCAGGTTCAATCCCTGGGTCCGGAAGAGGCCCCTGGAGGAGGAGATGGCAACCCGCTTCAGTGTTTTTGTCTGGGAAATATCATGGATGGAGGAGCTTGGTGGGCTATAACTCAAGGGGTTGCAAAAGAATCGGACATGACTTAGCAACTTAACAACAACACTTCCACACACCCCCGCTCCCCTTGCCTTGGAGGGAAGCGATGTACCTTCTCAGGATGCACTGGAATTGGCCAATCTTCGTATTTGAGTGACGCTCTTGAAACATTTCACAGCTATTACCTTCCTGCGTGAGGTGGAGAGGGCAGATCTTGGATGGATGAGAAAAGCACCAGAACGTGAAAAGCCTTTTTGCTTAAAATCACGTAATTAGGAGTTAGTTGAAGCTGGAATTAGAAGTTCCAGTCTGCTGTCTGACACCCTGCTGCCTCTGCCTTTGTGGAAGTGTTAGTTTCCCAGTCGTGTCTGACTCTCTGCACCTGGCTCTAATCCCCCTGACACATCCTCCCCTGGAAAGTTCAGTCACAGGAAGCCACCTGTCAGAGAGAGATGCCTAAATTCCATCATTAGAGCTTCATTTCTTTTGCTTAAGGCATGAGTGTGAATTAAAGTGCAAATGCTCCTGGAAGGAAGGGGTCTCAGGTATCATCAAACACCTTCTGTGAAAGGGCCAGAGTATAAATATTTTAGGTTTTGCAGGCCACACAGTCTTGGTCACAACTTTTCCACTCTGCTCACAGCAGCACGGAAAGCAGCTGCAGACTGCAGAACAAATGAACAAATTACTATTTATGGACACTGATGTTTGAATTTCATATGATTATCACATGTCAGAGAACGTTAGTCTTCTTTTGAGAAGCATTTTATGCTGTTTAAAAGTGTGAAAACCATTCTTAGTTCACAAGCATGCAAAAAATAGAGCCAGACCTTTGCTCTAAGGTGTCCCCCGGTCAGGGCTGTGCTTTGTGGGTCAAGGTTCTGCAGAAAGGATTGAGGGGTAGGGGGGCGGGGTAGTGAGCAGGAGGCCCCCGAGTGCCTCAGGCAAGGAAGGGGGTGGTGTGGACAGGCCGCTGCCGTCTGCCGTCTGTCCTGGTGCATCTGGAAGGAGGCGGCGGCCCACCAGCCTGTCTGAGCAAGCCGTGCATCTTGATCACCGCTGAAGCTGCGGGGAGCTGACGAGAGCGGTGGTTTTGATGCCGGGGTTGGCTGGCCACTGAGGGGTAGCTGGCTGTTCCTGTCTCCAACGCACAGCTGCACAGATATTTGGGGTTTTTTTCCTCTCCCCACATCCACCTGTAGGCTCCATGCCCCACCACGAGGAGGCTGAAAGGTCAGACGCTCCATGGTACTGTTATATTTGAGGGCTTTTGTTACTGATTGAAAAAAAAAAAAAAATACAAAAGTCCATCGGAGATCACTGCTGTGGGCCGACACTCTGTCCTGCCCCGTGGTAGGCATGAACTATGAGATGCCATCGTCCTGCAAGCGCTTCCTCTTACAATGCCATCTGGTTCTCCTAAGTGGAATGAACAACGAGATGTAATTACCACCATTTTATAGATGGAAAAGCTGAGCCCAGAGCACTAAACTGACTTTCCCCAGGCAGAGCAGGGGCGCATGGTTTGCATCCAGGTCTGAATCCAAAGCCCTGACCCAGTTTCCAGGATGACTTGAGGAGGGATGCGTGCAGACCAGCAGCCTCGCCCTGACCCAGAGCAAGGAGGTGCCATTCCAGCCTCCTTGGGTACAGCTTCCAGCCTCGCCCTGCCTCTCACTTGGGCCCTTCTGTGGTGTTTCTGTGGCCCCGGGGCTTCCATGCACCTAGAGGGCCTGCTGCCTGCCTCGACCCCCCCACCCCACCCAGCACCCCAGTCTCCAGGGAGGCCCATGGGAGCCCCAGACCTGTCTGCCATGTATCCCTTTCACTGCATTTTCTTCTTGTCTGTTTACTAGTTTGTTGCCTGACATGCAACCAGCACTCAGTATTGATTTGTGCCTGGAGGAGTGAATGAGTTAATATCTCTTACCTTCAGATATCCCAGGAATGCCAGGATAAGATTCTCCATGATTAGCTCTCAGTGGAATGACCCACAGGAATTTTTTTAAATTTACTTATTTTGGATCAGCACGTAATAAGGATTCAAGGGAGCAGTCGAAAGACCCAGCACTTCACATACATTTGCTTCATCCCCGTGGCCATCTGCACTATGCACCCTCATCACCCCATTTCACAGATCAAGGAACTGAGGCTCAGTGTGGGGCCCGAGGGTCTAGACCCTGGTCTCGCTGGCTGTCTCCATACCTGCCTGTTCTGGGCACCAAGAGTGCAGGTCAAGGAGGCTCCATGATGCACCCTGACGTTCAGGCCCCAAGAGGAAGAGGGCTGGGAAAGGAAGGATCCCGGGGTCCCCATGACCCCATCCCTCTCAGCCCCCGTACCCCCTCACCCAAGCAGGGCAGCACCTGCACAGGTGTGCCGGGGCTGGGCAGAGGCCCAGGGCAGCCTGTTCCCTTCCTTACAGCCTGGGTACCTGAGGCTGGGATGTTAACACTTCTCACTGGCAGCCCGTGTAGATGGGTGCAGAAAAGTGACCGCACAGTGGGCCTTCCCTCACAAGCAGACGGCATGATTGGAGTCCAGTGTCAAAGACCCTGACTCCTGACTGTCCAGCCTGTGCTAGAAATCTGACTCACCAGCTCCCTCCTCACGGGTCAGCTCAGCCCATTGGGACTCGCCAGCCCCCTCCTCACGGGTCAGCTCAGCCCATTGGGACTCGCCAGCCCCCTCCTCATGGGTCAGCCCAGCCCATCAAGACCTGCCACCCCCTCCTCACGGGTCAGCTCAGCCCATCGGGACTCACCAGCTCCCTCCTCACGGGTCAGCTCAGCCCATTGGGACTCGCCGGCCCCCTCCTCACGGGTCGGCCCAGCCCGTCGTGACTCGCTGGCCCACTCCTCACAGGCCGGCTCAGCCCATCGAGCCTTCAGCCAGAGAGACCCACTCTTCTGAGAAGGCAGCAGCAGAGGGAGGGAGGGAGGATGCTTGGGTCCTGTGAAGACCTGAGGTCAAAAGCTAGACATCTCTCCGACAGCAAAGCCCGCCGGCCAGGTCCTCAGGATGAGACCAGTAGCTGGGCTACAGGGCCCTGCTCCCCCACGGCCCCAGGCAGCCAGGCGGTCCTCCCCCACTATTCTTGCCCAGGTCCGCCCCTTCTAGGGTGTGCTCAGTCGTGTCCAACTCTCTGTGGCCCTGTGGACTGTAGCCCGCCAGGCTCCTCTCCCTCCTCACGGGTCAGCTCAGCCCATCGGGACTCGCCGGCCCCCTCCTCACGGGTCAGCTCAGCCCATCGGGACTCGCTGGTCCCTCCTCACGGGTCGGCTCAGCCCATCGGGACTCGCCGGCCCCCTCCTCACAGGCCGGCTCAGCCCATCAAGCCTTCAGCCAGAGAGACCCACTCTTCTGAGAAGGCAGCAGCAGAGGGAGGGAGGGAGGATGCTTGGGTCCTGTGAAGACCTGAGGTCAAAAGCTAGACATCTCTCCGACAGCAAAGCCCGCCGGCCAGGTCCTCAGGATGAGACCAGTAGCTGGGCTACAGGGCCCTGCTCCCCCACGGCCCCAGGCAGCCAGGCGGTCCTCCCCCACTATTCTTGCCCAGGTCCGCCCCTTCTAGGGTGTGCTCAGTCGTGTCCAACTCTCTGTGGCCCTGTGGACTGTAGCCCGCCAGGCTCCTCTGTCCATGGGGATTCTCCAGGCAAGAACACTGGAGTGGGTAGCCCATCCCTTCTCCAGGGGAGCTTCCTGACCCAGGAATCAAACTGTTGTCTTCTGCATTGCAGGCGGGTTCTTCATCAGCTGAGCTGCCCGCAAAGAGGCCACTTGTTATTTTCATGAGAGTTTGTTCACTCCAAAAGAAATAACAGGATCTCTCAGTTCCCCTCGGTGGACACACGTAAGTTACAATGTGCTAAGATACCCCCTCCCCACACAGAGCCCCCTCCTCCCTCCTCCAGGACCCCCTCCCTGCTCCCCACGACAACCCAGGAGACCACAGTTCACCAGCACTCAGCCTTCCCACTGTTGCCAAACTTTCTCTTTCACTTTTGAAGTAAACCATCAGTTCAAATAAGAGGGACTGTTCTTTTCTTTCCTCCACCCCATAAATCATCTTCCACGCCCTCTGGAGTGCATGTACCCCACTTTGGAGGCCCCAGACTGAATATAGCGCTCTCCACTTCCCCCCAAAGCCTGTGGATGCCCCTAATGAGGCATCGTCTGTCCAGAGAGGCTGCCAGGAGCTGCCCAGGCCCCCAGCGGCAGGTTGGTCGGGTGGTCTCAGGGCCACACGCCCCCTTCCCTCCAGAACCCTGTTACTCTCCTGGAGCCGGGAGTCTCCCCGGGACCAGCCTGGCTGGATCCGCTGCTGGCCAGCCTGGGTGGGCACCGCTTTCCCTGGGGGACAGCCGCCCAAAGCAGGGGAGACCCAAGGGAGGGGCCACTGCCCCCGGCCCCCACGGCCCCGCTGTGGCTGTGGCATTTCTGAAATCTCATTTCCTGTCACAATTCGGAGGCAGGTGTTTCTGTTTTTAAATCCATCTCCAGTTGCTATTCCGGTCTGTGTGTCGCTCGGTTTTTTTTAATTTTTTTTTTCAGAGACTGAAGTGCTATTTTTTTCCCCCTAGGGGAGGCACAGTGAACAGCCGGCCCCCCACCTTCAACCACCCAACCCCTGGCAGGGTCAGTCGTGTGGTGAAAGCCCCTCCCAGAGACCTGAGGACCCTCCAGGGACTGCTGGGGGCCCAGCAGAGCGGAGCGGGAGCCAGTCTGACCGGGGTGTTTAAGAGCCTTTTGCGTTTTGGTTGAATTTCAGATGTGCAAGCCGTCTGGCTCCAGCCAGGGAAGGCAAAACAAAAACAAGCCGGGCCTGCACCTTAGGGGGAAGCCGGGTCCCACAGGACTCGAGAGTAGCTGGGGACAGTCGCAAGAGAGCTTCTCACATAACAGCCAGATCCTCAAATCCAGGAGTTTTCAAACTGGGGTCTGCAAACAATTCGAGAAGCACCCGCCCCATTCAAGGGTTTCCATGACCCCCAGTATGAGAATTTTGACTTTTATCTGGATGAAAATCTTAAAAATTAATGTCAATATGTTCCATGTCACATTCACATGAAAGATGATCTCATGGCTAAATATTTCTGGAGACTTCAGGACCACTTACTATTTCTAAAAAGAACAGAGAGGCTTTTCCTCATGAACATCATGGCATCCTACCCAAGGGAAAGGTGTGCGGTGAAGACTTCACCTTCCAATGCAGAGGATACAGGTTCGATCCCTGGTCCGGAAGCTAAAATCCCAAGGCCCAAAAACCAAAACTTAAAACAGAAGTAATACTGTTACAAACTAAATAAGACTTCAAAAAATTAAAAGAAAAGTGAGCTAAGAGGAATTTCAGCAGCAGCCCCGTAGGGACTTTCTGTATTTCACTTGCATGCTGGCTTGGGTTTGAAAGTCACATAAGAGCTATTAAGCATACAGAGTTTAAATAATTCTGTGTCCAGACTTATTTAAGTAATATTATAAGCAAAATCATTTAAATCAGCCCTGGGGGAGCATAAGACTTTTGGTTTCATTTGTTTGAAAGAAGTTTGTACCTGACTCAGAATTTAAAATCACCACTTTGGCGTTCGAATCAGATATCCAGAATTACCTAAAGCAAGGATTTATGCTGGGAGAGTTTCAGAACAGTCTCTTAGGGTTTAGGACCAACCAACAGAATGAGCCTGCAGGAGGTACGTGATCACCTGTGCGTTTCCTGGGAGCACAGTTTAAGCAGGAGCTGTTTATTGCCATCATTGTTACTCGGGCCTGAAATCTTAGTTTCTAGCACTTTGTGGTTAATGAGTAAAAAGTGAATTTTGTGTGTGTGTTGTTGCCAAACGAAGCACGTGTGATGCAATTTGAACACTCACAAATCTCTGGAGAGCAGTTGCAGGCAGGTGAGGTCACCAGCCAGGGGTGAAGCCAGCGCCTTGCCTCCGCCCTGGGAATGGAAACCTCGAGGGCTCCCTCCGCCTCCTCCGCTGCTGGGTCGGGGGTTACCGGGTCAGGTCTGGTTGGCAGGGCCAGGAGAGCCAGGGCCACAGCTTGGGCCGAGTCACTCTCAGACCTCCCAAGAGTCCTGGTGTTCACAAGAGCAAAACAAGACATGCAGCCGTGCAGGGGGTGCTGACGAGGGAGCCCACAAGGCAGCCGTGTCACTGTCACTGCCGTGTGGCGACCCCGAGGGTGTCCAACCAGCGGTCCTGCTGGCGCTCCCCGCACAGCCAGGGTCTCAGATCCCAGGTCCCCGGGGGTCAGAAACTCCAGCGATCGGGGCTCTTGGCCCCTGAGACAAGAACTTGCTAGAGTCTCCTCACTGGGAAGCGGGCGGTTGGTAAAGGAAGATGAAAGAAGCCTTGGCAAACAAACCCAGACACAAGTAGAGGGAAGGAAGCCCAAGACCCCAGGACCAGGTAGGGGTGGAGTATTTCTCAGGAGAACAGAGGTTCTCAGCATCACCTTCCCATCAACCAAGAGAGGCTGTGACCCCAAGTGTATTTGTTGGCTCAGGCCGCCCTATCAAAGACCCACAGCCTGGAGGCTTGAAAGGAATTTGCTCCCAGTCCTGGGGGGCTGGAAGTCCAAGATCGAGGCGTGAGCACGTTTGGGTCTGAGGCCCCTCCCCTTGGCTTGCAGGTGGCTGTCAGCTTGCCTGTCCTCAGGCCGCCTTTCCTCTGCGCGTCCGCATCTCTGCTGTCTCTCCCCCTTCTCATACGGACCCCACTCCTACTGGATGAGGGACCACCCATCCGACCCTGTTCACTTAATTACACCTTATCTCCAAATATAAGCACATTCTCGGGTATTGGAGTTCAGACTTCAACATACAAACTTTGGGGGGACACCATTCCACGTCCAGTTCGTGGGCTTCCCAGACGGTGCTGGTAGTAAAGAACCCACCTGGCAAGGCGGGAGACACAGCTTCGATCCCTGGGTTGGGAAGATGCCCTGGAGGAGGGCATGGCAACCCGCTTCAGTATTCTTGCCTGGGAAATCCCACGGACAGTGGAGCCTGGCGGGCTTCAGTCCATAGGGTCGCAAAGATTTGGACACGACTGAAGTGGCTTAGCATGCACAGATTCAGTTCACACCACCAGGAAATGGCTTTGTGTGGGGTGTAGAATCAGACCCGAGCTGTGCCCTTGCCAGCAAGAGCCCTGCAGAGCCCCCAACTTCTTTCAGTCCCGAGAAGATGACGCCAGAGCTCCAGGAATGGCCCGTCCCTTACCTTGCCTCAGCCCCGGCAGGGACAGCCTGACTCTCACCCTTGGCCCAGGGCTTTGAACATGCACTGAGCGCTTGCTGTGTCCATCTTTGTGAAAGTGGAACAAAGAATCTATTTTTGTATCGACCTGTAGAGGCCAGGGAGGCCCCCGTGGCACCCGGCCCTGGGCTCTGAGCCCAAACCTGCTCAGGACTGCGCCGGCCACCTCGGGTGCCCTTTTGGATTGTGTTTATTCAGGGAGATAAGCATTACGTGCAGCTCCTAGGACCTGCCGACACACACCGCCGCCCCGGAGCAGCGTCCCCTGCTGGGTCTGTGAGTCGCCTTTCCCGGCACCACGGGCGTGTAAAGCTGCTCTGTAGGCCGTGCGCCGCGTGCTTAGTCACTCAGTCGTGTCCGACTCCATGCACTTTAGCCCCGCCAGGCTCCTCTGTCCATGGGTTCACCCAGGCAAGAATCCTGGAGCGGGCTGCCACGCCCGCCTCTCTATACCTGCCCTCATACTTGCCCAGGGACCTCCATGGCCGTTAATGACAAAACACGTAAATCAGACCAGTTGTTTCATCAGGGACAACTAGCAAAGCAGGATTAGATATAAAAACCAATGCCGGCATCAGAGAGCTAACATGAGAGTGAAAAATGACTGGGCCACGAGCTCAGGAAACCAGAAACTCCCTGGGTGAGAGGCGTCCCGAGCCTGGGTGCATCTGCTGATCCACAGAGAGCAGAGGGGAGACTGAACAAAGCTTTTCAGAACTTACAGGCTGCTGGGCAGGCCACCCTGGTGGCCCAGACAGAAAAGCAACTCCGGGGAGTGCAGGAGACCCAGGTTCCATCCCTGTGCTGGGGGGTCCCCTGGAGGAGGGCATGGCACCCCACTCCAGGATTCTTGCCGGGAGAATCCCATGGACAGAGGAAGGTGGTGGGCTCCAGTCCATGAGGTCACACAGAGTGGGACATGACTGACGCGACTTGCACAGCCCAGAACAAGCTGTAGGGCAGGGATCC
This sequence comes from Cephalophus harveyi, assembly GCA_006410635.1. Lineage (NCBI taxonomy): Eukaryota > Metazoa > Chordata > Mammalia > Artiodactyla > Bovidae > Cephalophus > Cephalophus harveyi. The sequence goes on along the minus strand of SJYT01079346.1, from coordinate 621,209 downwards.
ATTAAAACAGCGCATATCAGAAACGGAATAACTGGAATTCAGGTTTCTAGCCGGGCCGGCGCACTACGCGCGGTCCGCTGCGAGAGCCGGGAGGAGGTGCCCCACGTCCGAGGTCGGGGGCAGCAGCCTAGAGTGCCAGGCTGCGACGGCGCAAGAACAGCTGAGAGGACCTACCCTGTGCTGAGGTCAGGGGCAGCCGGGAGTAGACACCCGGCGTCTGAGGTCAGGGCGGCAGCTGGGTGGAGCTACCCCGCATCCGAAGCCAGTGGCGGCCAGAGGGGAGACACCCCGCGTCCGAGGTCAGGGGCGTCTGAGGTCAGGGCGGCAGCTGGGTGGAGCCACCCCGCATCCGAAGCCAGTGGCGGCCGGGGGGAGACACCCCGCGTCCGAGGTCAGGGGCAGTCGGGAGAAGCCACCTCGCACCCGAGGCCAGGGGCGGTGACCTTGAGCCTGAGCCCAAGACCAGGGGCGGCAGCTGGGAGGAGCCACCCACGCCCGAGGCCAGGGCCGGCGACCAGGAGGAGCAACCCAAGGATCAGTGGCTGTGCAGGCGCAGGAGGGCCTAGAGGATCTATCCCACGTTGAAGGTCAGGAACAGCCCCTCGTCCAAGGTAAGGAGCCGTGGCTGTGCTTTGCTGAAGCAGCCGTGAAGAGATGCCCCACACCCAAGGTAAGAGAAACCCAAGTAAGATGATAGGTGGTGCAAGAGGGCATCAGAGGGCAGACATACTGAAACCATACTCACAGAAAACTAGTCAATCTAATCACACTAGGACCACAGCCTTGTCTAACTCAATGAA